>NW_019059822.1:563610-587013 GCF_000696155.1 Zootermopsis nevadensis
TATTCAACCTTTTTTGTTCTCGTACCCCCAGATATAATTTCTCTTCAACTTTGTACCCCAAAGTTGTTGGTGTATAATTCAAGTTATACATAGTATATAATCTACATCTAAAATAAATTAAATAAATTACATTACTGATTATTCAGTGTTTATCATAAAATAATATATTTTTTTAAATTTCACGTTCCCCCTAAGATGTCTTCGCGTACCCCAGGTTGAATACCACTGTTCTATAGGATCAACATTTATGAATATTCTTAAGTTTAGGTTACGCCGCAGTGATCAGGTTAAAAAAATAAGAATGCTGGCACGCGGTTAGAGAGACATGGCCTCTCGAATATCCGTTGCCCATGGGCGTGTTACTTCATATTGAAAATAAATAAAAACTTTAAGACAAGGCGGATACCTTACGGCTACTGTAATGGTGTCTGACACGCGTTCGTCTGACTTCGGTAGTCAGTTTCTTTTAACATAGAACCGTCTGAGACCTTCACAAGTGTTAGCTGATTTACTGAACAAGTTTAATCTCGAGCACAGCTTACGAAATGCAAACATCGGCACAATTCTGGCAGCACTTGTACTCAAGTTAACTGTTACTTATGACGCAATAAAAACAAATTGCTCGCCATTTGTTTCAATAATCTGCTAGCAGATAAATAAACAGTGCTGTGGAGTTAATTGCGAGAAATATCAGCAAATATTAGTTGGAGATAATGCTGACAGCAGAAGAGGAATACGTAATACATTTCTTGTTACACTGAAAGTTAGCATTTTCTCCGCTGAATTTAATTAAAAAAAATAATGCGATTTATATGTTCGTACTTACATTTCGATGCTAGTTCATGCTGCCAAAACACAGGCCTTCTTCAGATCGCTGAAAATAATCGATGCTGGTCGTCTGGGAAGGGACACCGTGCAGACTCGTGGGAGCACACTGCCTTAATCTCCAGGGTTGAGACGGAGGCTACGTAACAGAATAGAGAAAATTACGTGTTGAGAAGTTTCATAATTTGCACCCTTAATTTAATATCGTAAGGTTGATTAAATGAGAAAAGCTAAGATGGGAAGGTCATGGGGTCAAATGAGATTATAATATTAAAATGACTCATGGCAAAATTGTTCTGAGGGGAAGGAGTGGATTGAATAGTCTCAGGATACGATATCCGGTCTGTCTTCACAAAACACGTACGGTATTTAACTTCCAGACATTATAAAGCGGGAAGTTTAGTCACTATCTGAGTGACTACCAACTTCTGAAGAAACACCCTGCACCAGAGAGCGTTATACAAGTAGTTAAAAAAAAAAAGAGCTGAACATAGAATGTTGTAAATCATCGCAGTAATATTTTAAATTCCTCCATTTTATATACAAGACATAATGCTCTAAAGGTCACTAGACTCAATAAAATCCTCTCGGGAGTCAAGCCCCTGATGATGGAAGCGGATAACGTCTCCGAAACATTGGGCTCCTGTCCAGAACTGACCGGTTCGTTGCCCTATAGGATTTTATTGTGTCCTCGTTGTCCTAGCCAAGTTTTCAGCAGTGCTGCATCACACCACTTGGTGAGGTCTAACTCGTGCATAAGGCACTTATCTGGGGATGTGTATTCAGGTGCTGGAGAAAAGCTCTGAATGACTGAACACACGTATACAAGGCATACGAACATATAAAACAGAGGGAAGAACGCGTCCACTTCTATTGTCATACATCATGGGGTTCTCGAGACAAGTAACTTTGTTGTGTGTTGTGATGATGGCGGTAAGTTTATTATTACACGATTTAATAATAGACGTGGATGAATCTGTGCGTATATAAACTGAAACACAGGATCTGAACTGAAGAAACTGTAACACACTAACTTCGGCTGAGCTAATCTAACCTAACCTAAATCTGACCTAACCTAACCCAACCCAACCTAACCTAACCTAAGCTAACATAATCTAACCTAACCTAACCTTAACCTATTTTACCTCGAGTACTGACTGTCTATTGCTTTTCGATATTATATACATGAAGTAGAAGCTGTATTAAGCGAGAGTATGTGAAATAGACTCATGCATTCTAACTGTAGGCCTACGGTTTAGTTGAAGATATATGTCGGCAAAGATTAAGTAGCCTTATTTCAAAGACTGGTCTCAACTCAACTTCCCTTTTCGCTATATTAATATACTATAACATTAATACACTTTTTGTATAAAGAAACATGAATTATTTTACCAGATACTGATGGTAAAATTAAAATGTTACGAAAGTACGATTTTAAGTTATGTTCTGTACGTCACAGGTCTCTGGCGTAATCGGAAATCCTGCGCGTAGCAAGATAACAATCGACGTGAGATACGAAATACTCTGTGATGAAGATTTTGGAGATATTGGAGCTCTTGGAGATTCTAAAAACTGCACGCAGAATTCAAAACTAAACAGCAAAACCGATGCTCCGGTAATCATAGCCGAATCAACGACACCGGAAGCAACTGAAGAAGTTACAGACACGACAACAGAACAGGCGACGACGGAGACGACGACGGAGACGACCACGTTCATGACCACGACGCCAACGACGCCAACAACAACCAGCGCCCCTGTCACCAACGGAACATTCGTTTGCCCGAACGTGGGAACATACGCAGACCCTCAAGATTGCCACAGTTACTACAGATGTGATATAATAAGCAACCCGCAACACAATACTTGCATCATTCTTACGAAATACGATCCCAGTACACAGGGATGTTCTTTCGGCTTCTGCTAAAATGCCAGATGCAGCCCTCACGTACATTTACGTGCACATGAAGGAGAAATTGCACGTAAAACACGTTCATGAAATCTGCTTCTACACGTGAAATTATTTAAAAATATAAAATCACCTGTTTCTTTCAACTTATGTATAAAAACAACTTTTTCCTGCAAGACAGATGTAAGACAAGACATAAGTGTTATCGTTAAGACAGAAATTTCTTTTAATCGTGTAAACATTATGCATTTCTGTTCGCACATCCGTCACATTTGTTCTAGTGTTTATATTACTGTCTCTATCTTCAAGCATGAAAACAAAATTAAATCCTCTTTAAAATATCGAAACCCCAGCACTCCTAATAAAATACGTTTTCCACTAAGAGTCTAAGCACAAATAATGACAAGTCTTTTGTCTCTCGGAAGAAAGCGCTTACATGGAGTTTTAAAACATGAAAATCCATTTTCTTTTCCAATTCAAATTTATTTTCTAAACTCTTAGCATAGAAATTTGGACAATAAAAGGTAATATCAACATAATGTGACTCAAAAAGACAGTTTTTCTTTTTAATTTTCAAACCTTACCTCTACCAAACCTGTAAATCTGTATGTTTTGCAGGTGACCAAAATATCCCAAGAGACCCTCTGTTACTATGGCAACTGGATGTCAATCACTGTCATTAATGTACTTCTTTTAATTTGCTACGTTGCAATAGTTACTATTAAATTTTAAAAGCCGCAGCTCGTCTAAATAAAAATTCAGTCCGTACCGCAAAGAAAACACAACACTTCACCATTACAAGGATCAACTGGTTAACGCCGTTTAAGAAAATAATCTCTGTTTATTCTGAGAAAAATACGGAACATAAAGATACGAAATGTAAAGTTACTGACTGTTAAAGCAGATGGTACATATAGTTACCAGGGGGCTTTAAGGGGCTAATAAAATGTAGTTTTCTGGGGGAAGGGGGGCGGTGTATTGAAAATAAGGTGCAGGAGCTTAATGTGGACTGGAAAACACTGCTTTATGCACTGAAGACTTCTTTCTGGAAAAATGGTCACTCCTGCTGGGGTGGGACCCCCCATTAGGAAGCACCTACGTGGGGCTGAACAATAAATACAGCCATCCTCCTTAATAAATATATTTTAATTACTATTTCTTTACGTTATTTCATCAGTGTTTCTTCATGGACTGCTAAGGACAGACACTTGTTGGGTTTCTATTCAAACATTTTCTAGGCATTATATTACTGTACGTAAATTACAAGGCTGTTCAGAGCAGAGCCTAAGATCAGCACAAAAGACGCTGTGTTTTGTTCCTAGAAACAGGTACATGCAACACGTCAGGGGTAAAATTCCTTTACAATAAATCATAAAGAGACGTCAAATTATACATGTGTGTGGCGTCCTTCAGAAACCATGGCTTGTTGACAGCGTAAATTATGTTGTTGTAAAATTAACTGTGGAGAAAAAATGGAATAAGCCCACATCTTTAAGCACGAGTTGAAACACGGCGTAGAATACTGAAACGGAGTCTACGCTTTACATCAGAAAACTTATCGGCCGAATTTACCTGCATTTGGCAACGGTTTAATAATATCCCTGCAACAAGTTGTCTTGAAAACTTGTTAAAACACAAAAGTGTTTACATAACATAAATAAGATGTTGTATATTATGAGATATACGTTACGTTACGTTTATTTAAATATGAACCATGCTGAAAACTTAACCCCTTTTCGCACTCGAAGACGAATCTCATGTAGCAAAGTCTCTTGCTTCGGTCCTGATGTGACAGAAAGTTAGGCGAACGATTCCTCTTTCACGCAAGACAATAAATACGCACTTTCACGCACGCAACTTTGGTTTGGGAGGTGGTATATAACCCCAGCCAACAGCCTCGTAGTAAACCGTACATGTAAAACAGACGGACGAGAATGGGGGATCTGCTCTGGATATTTGGTGCGTTTATATTTTACGCACAGACGGTAAGCCGATATATTTATATTTAATTTTTATAACTGTAACCAATGGTAACTATTTGTACCACTTGCTTTAACTATCAACAACACTGAATTTTGTATTTATGTTTTTTCGTATAATTCTCGCTGTAAACAGCGATTATTTCCTTAAACAGCGTTAACCAGTTGAGCTTTGTAATGGTGAAGTGTTGTGTTTTCTTCGCGGTACGGACTGAATTCTTAAATATTATTTAGATGAGGTTAGGTTTCAAAGGGTTAACCAGTTGATCTTTGTAATGGTGAAGAGTGGTGTTTTCTTCGCGGTACGGACTGAATTCTTATAAAAGCCTCGGCTCCACACTATTTATTAGTGATTTCTTCAGTGTCTCCAGGTTGCCACACTCGGAGCGGGTCCACAAGCAGTATCAAGGAATGTCAGTGCTGCCAACGTTTTTCAGTGCGACGAAGAAGGGGTTTTCCCCGACCCCAAAGACTGCCGGAGCTACTACCGATGCACGATCACCCTTCAAGCGAAACACGAGTCGTGCCTCTGGTGGTCCTACTTCCACCCCATCAGGAAAGGGTGCAGCATTGGAGGGTGCTCTATTCTGACGAAGCCGTCGCGATTTGGATTGTCAGCAGCGAACAGCACGAAGGCTTCGGATGAAGAGTTCCAGTGCTCGTCACCAGGGCTGTTTGCTGACCCCGAGGACTGCCGAGCTTATTACAGCTGCGACTCAAATTTGAGACCTCGGCGTTACTTATGCTATTTTGGGGTGGGCCATTACGACATCGACAATAATTACTGCACCCTCGGATTCTGCTGAACTGCTCAAGCCTCGTAGACCACTAAGGAGATACATGTGTTAACACTAACCGAATTCATAAATGCAACCAAATACATGTTTTCCTCAGGATCTCCAGGCGAATGCCGGGAAAAACCTACGAATTCTTCACTACGTCTTACTTTAAAATATTTAATTTCCCATCATTTATTCATAAGTTCCCGACTTCATTCGACATTATATAAACAATGTAGTTTAAACAAGGTTCTTAAATATGTTAAAACAAATAATTTATTAAACGACGCATTTATCAGTGTAAGTTTGTGTTATGTTAAGTGGACACTTAAACCAATCATTCAAAGAACAATAAATAAAATGTTTCCTTTGTTATAATAGAAGTGGACACTTAAACCAATCACTCAAAGAACAATAAATAAAATGTTTCCTATATTAGACATAATTAATACATGTTCCTATTTCATCTTCTCACGGCGACTAAATTAAGATGGCCGCCTCCTGGGATGCTGCGCGGCGTTTCCTTGTAGATACTGACGGACGTTTCAGAGGTGCCTCGACCATACTACAAGGCAAACGTCCCAGAAGACAGCCACATCAAACTTCAAGTGTACTCTGTTATAGTCCCTCCAAATTAATGATGGCTCGAGAGACGGAGTATTTTCATTTTTACCCCAGGAACCGGGCCCTTTATTGGTCCACGGATCCCGATTCAATATCTGTTGGAATCCTGCATCAACCACCGGAGGATTCCCCGCTGAGGATCAGTGGAATCCCCACATGGGAATATGAAATTGAGAAACTAAATGGATGCATTAACTCCATAGAGCAGAGTCCTTCTTGACAAGCTAACAGTCACTCACCTAGTCAAGACCTGAAGGTTCATTAACATGTTCACAAGGTCCCACTACTGGTCCCTATACTGACACAGATAATCTCATCTCCACCCTTTACCCTGTTTCCATAAATACACTTTAATAATATCATCCCATCTATGTCAAGTTTTGTCGAGTGGTATCCTTTCCTCAGGCTTTGTAACAACATACGCTACATGCCCCACAAATTTCATGCTCCTTGAATTAATCAAAGCACACAAGAAAATATTTCGACCCAGGAACCATCAAATGAGTTAGAAATTTAGAGCACTAATTAACGAGGAAGTCGGTAATTAATACAACAGACCAGTTCTTTTAGGATTGTGAAACAAAATTACGATGGCACTGACAAGAATTAACTCTAATGAGGAACGTAAGAAATGCGACAAACATTCTGTCGTAAAAATCAGGAATAAGATTAGAGGATAACATTCAGATTGATCACAGGAAAAAAGGGTGGTAGGTTGATGGACTCTGGTTCAGCGGGTTTATTAGGATTTCCACCGCCAGAGTGAGCACTAAATCAGACAACGCATGTGTGCGAGACTTGTCTGAGTATCTCGAGAAAACCTAACAGCTGTTTGTTCGGAATTACAATTCGACTTCACTGTTCTGCATCCTCTCGCTTTACGTAAAAGAGGAGGATCGCTTTTCAAGGCGATGTCCATTAGTCTCTTCTCCAGAACCTGCTTATTCTTTTATCTAAGAGTGTAAATTGGTTGTGTATCGCCTTACAAAAACATGGCGTACCCGCGAGCCGCGGAGAACATTCAGCAGTCTCCTTACTATCACATCCCTGCTCTTTGTGTATCTAAGATCTGTCACTAGGATCCGACGTTTATGGTTCCGACCGCTTTAAATGCTAAACCGACTTAAAGGACAGGCCCAGGTGTTATGACGAGCAACGGGGCCAATATTAAGGCTCTGAAGCCCAAAGCTCGATCTGAATAACATTTAATGATTCAGTCCGTACCGCGAAGAAAACACAACTCTTCACCGTTACAGAAATCAACTGGTTAACGCTGTTTAAGGAAATAATCGCTGTTTACAGCGAGAATCACATGAAACACATAAATACAAAACGCAGAGTTACTGATTGTTAAAGCAGGTGGTACATATAGTTACCAGTGGCTTTTCAAAGGTTAAATACAGGACAGCGGATTACGTCCGTATGATTCGATGGGAGTGGGGAAGAAAAAAACTCCAGTTTATAAATAAGCAAAGAGATGTCCTGACGATGAAGGCAGCATGTTCCTTCAAAACCTGCGTGTACACCTAAAAGGCTTCTCAGCGCAGGTTAAAAGTTTGTCTGTCATTTTACACCATTAGACAGGATTTAGAGCCATTTCCGCTCTCCTACAAGTAACACAACTTATTTCACTCAGAAATGGCCTGATAACAGAATATTATATGTCGAAACATGTCGCGCCATTATGTAACGTTTTAAATAAAGTTATGAAACTGAAATCGACATTAAACTGCCTGTTTCACGAAGTTCCCTGCCAATATAATACCATCACTGTTTTGGTCTTACAACATACCACTTTCCAACAGTTTCCTGACTGATACTTCTCCCATGCGAGCCACATGTCTGGCCCATCGCAAAATTTTTGACTGAGGTTCTCAAGCACATTTGTTTCGAATTTTGAGGGTTTGGTCTCCAGCCGTTGGCCCGCAGACCGGACGTTATTTGATTTACGTTGAATTTCGAAACAATATTAAAAAAATCATAGTTTTACTCTCTCGTTGCAAAGACACACACGGGAAGAAACGTGTATTTAAAATCCACCAATAAAACATCATAATCTCGTATTATGGCCAATGAATATATCAAAAACACACAGAAAAACACAAAAGTGTAAAAGCATGTTACTCTAACTTGGAATGTTTTACACAAAAAAATTATTTTCGCTCGTATGAATAATAATATATTTCATTTTACATTGTTTTTCTTTAAACTCGGGTGTGATGAAAAATGTTTTAAGTCCAGATCTGCATTGATCATTTATGAATTAACGTAAAAAGTTACTTTTCAATCACTTTAGCAAAACCCTGCTCGCTTGTGCAATCTTTCAGTTAACGAATTTCATCTCCATTCAAGAGCTTTAAGCCAAACTGCTGCATTTTCACTTAATCTAGTTTTCCATTAAACGTACTAATTACTTAAGACGGCTCGGTTAAATCCTTCCTTTTAAAAACATTTCCCTGTGCAAACAGAATTTTATATAAAATTAACCAAAGTGGCTCGTCGTATCTTCAATTTCAGCTCTGTGCACACACACACACACAATGTAAGATTCCACTCACATACCTCAGCAACATACAAAATCAGATAAAACCGCGAAGAATTATTAAACGCATTTATTTTGAAGTCCGTGTCGAGCCCAACCTGACACATCAGTTGGAATTTTCTGATGCGAAGTCACGTTTACAACTCAGGCTGTTAGGTTCAGTCCTCGGCTACTCCACCTAAGATTCGCGAGGGGCGAATCGCCGATGGAGTAGGATTCTTCAGTTTCCCCTTGTCGCCCAATTGCCCGCACACCCACCGATCACCGCCCCACGCGGTCCCAGAGAGAGCCCTGACCAAGTAGCACATTGTCACACCCTGGGTACTGAGTTAGGGGCTCATCAAAATATTTTTACGAGATTATGAACATTTAAGAAGACGCCATGACCAAGAATTTGTCCCATGCGAAGGGTAATACCTCGAGAAATTTTGTCAAGACCAATTTATGTTCTCTGTCAGCAACTCAGACTAAATATATTTGAATCATAGGATAATCTACTACAAAAATTTGTGATTTGTCGTCTATCAAAAAATGACGTCATCAAACAATGTCACGTTATATTTGTTTACTCGGCATTGTTGTACCAACACAACAATGCCGAGTAAACAAATGACTTAAGTAAAACACTAAACTAATCCCCCCTTCGGTGGGAGGGGGTTAGTTTAGTGTTTTACTTAAGATTTTAAAACGCAACCAACCCCCCCGAAGGGGATTGGTCAAGTGTTTTAACCCCCATTCGGGGGGGGGGGGGTTGGTTTAGTTTCTTACACAAGATTTTAAAACCCCCGAGGAGATCCGAAAGGAACGCTCTGCTCTAGTTAATTAATTAATAGCTGGAAAGGATATGGAAGGAAGAGGTAATTGTTCGATTTAATATACTATCCCAGAATTAGGTTCGAGAGACTGAGGAAAACGACGAAAACCGGTCAGAGTATCCGGTCGCCGAGGTGAGAAGTGCTGTAATAGATTTATTTAAGAAATAAGTTCATATGAAGATCACAATTTTAGTACAGCCATTCGCACCTCCTTGGGAGCAACACATCTGATTATATAATTTAATATTCCCAGACGTATTACAGACGTACAAATGCGTCAGTAGCAACCGACATTGAAAGTTATTTTCAAGATCGTGAACAAGCGACGAACGTTACATCTGTACAATTACGCGAAGACATAACAGCCAGTCAATTTTAAATGAGAGAGACTTACGCAGGTCGTCACTGGATAGAAAGACATCGCGTGTTTAGAAACAAATGAAATACGAGCCGCATCATGCAACAGAGAGGTTATATAAAACAAATGACAGCAGAGATGACGACCAAACTGCAGCGAACGCCATTACAAAATGGAGATCAAACTTCGTAAAATTCGGCTAACAGCTTTGCACATGGTAAGTTCCTCAGACTTCGAAGCATCTAACACAGCGACGGGAAATTATTTTATTTTAACTGTTGAACATTGCTATAGATTTTAATTGAAAAGCGGAAATAATATGAGATAAATTTTACAACGAACGTACTTTCTGTAGATTGCTTAAGTGTACGTATTTGTGAAAAACTAAAGTAAATAAAAAAATTATGACGCCTCACTAACCTTAAAGTTTTCAGACCAAAACTATGAATGATGTCTCACAAACCCTATACGTGCTACATACCCCGCCCATGACGTGTTCTTAAATTTCATCGTAAAAACAGTACAGGTTGATGATGAAATAAGTAATGACAAATTAATTGAAAAGGACGAGGAAATTAGCGATCGCAGCTTAAATCAAGGCATCATTCCTGTATTTGAATGGATGGCTGAGAAAAATCACGAAAACCGTCAGAATAATCGGTCTCTGGTCAAAGACTTGAGTCCAGGACCTCCCAAATACAAAGCAGGAGAGTTAACCACTCATCTATGACATTTTGTAATTAGATTGCAAAATCTTAAACTATGGTAACTTACAAGTTAATCCTGCTTCCATCATCAGGGAGCAATGTCCCAGAAGGCAGTTATCGCCACACTTGCTGCCGTGAGAACCTCAAATCTGACGAAAAAGTGAAAGTCACTAAGCAGCGGCGTCGAGTGACAATAAAAGTGTGAAATTCTTTCTTTGTCTGAACACATTTCGTCTGCGGACAACTTAAATTAACTGTGCAATTAGATTTTCAGTGTGCTCCTGAGTACAAAAGTGGTCACGGCGTTCGACTGCCCTTCCGAGGGGCTGTTCCCCGACCCGGCTGACTGCAGTGGCTACTACAGCTGCAACTACAAGCTTCAGGCCGCACGAGGAACCTGTCCCTTGAACACGCACTTCGACCCCGTGAACAGGGACTGCGAGGTCGGAGCTGACTGCAGCCAGCCAGCGTCAGCTCCTACGGCGACAACGGCCTCCGCGGTGACGAGTAGAGACTTCCCATGCGGTGGCGTAGGGATGTACGAAGACCCGACGGACTGCACTGCGTACTACGCTTGTGACCACAATGGGCAGGCTGTCAGACTAATCTGCCCGCTGACAACGTATTTTAATTCCGATTACCAGGACTGCGAGCCAGGAGTCTGCGCATCGGGAATAACGCAGAGGTCGGCTACATCAACAACTACAACGCCCACGACGACCACAACACCGACGACGACCACAACGCCGACGACGACCACAACGCCAACGACGACCACAACGCCGACGACGACCACAACGCCAACGACGACCACAACGCCGACGACGACCACAACGCCAACGACGACCACAACGCCGACGACGACCACAACGCCAACGACGACCACAACGCCGACGACGACCACAACGCCAACGACGACCACAACGCCGACGACGACCACAACGCCAACGACGACCACAACGCCGACGACGACCACAACGCCAACGACGACCACAACGCCGACGACGACCACAACGCCAACGACGACCACAACGCCGACGACGACCACAACGCCAACGACGACCACAACGCCGACGACGACCACAACGCCAACGACGACCACAACCCCGACGACCACCACAACCCCGACGACGACACCAACGACTACCACAGCCCAGACAACGCCGACGACAACACCAACGATCACAACGCCGACAACGACCACAACCCCGACGACAACCACAACACCAACTACGACGTCAACACCGACGACCACCACAACCCCGACGACGACTACAACACCGACGACAACCACAACACCGACAACCACTACAACGCCAACGACCACCACAACCCCGACTACGACCACAACCCCGACAACGACTACAACACCGACTACGACCACAACCCCGACGACGACTACAACACCGACGACAACCACAACACCGACAACCACTACAACGCCAACGACCACCACAACCCCGACTACGACCACAACAACGACTACGACCACAAAACCGACGACCACCACCCCGACGACAACGTCGACGACGACGACCACCACATCGACGACAACTCCAAAACCCACAACGACAACTCCGGGAACGACCACAATGCACTGCACGAGTAGCTCAGATACCTACGCGGACCCCTCGGACTGTCACAAGTATTACCGCTGCGACGTGAATCTGAATCTTGTGTCCCAGACGTGTGCCCTTAGCGTCATTTATTACTACGACGCCAAATCGGGCGGCTGCTCCTTAGGCTTCTGCTAAACTGTGAACTGTAGCACTTTCGGTTACCTTAGAACTCAGTGCTGCTAGCAAACGCAAATTACAATGTTTCCATTGTCTGAACAACACTTTTTCGATTCCTCGCTTTGTAGTTTCGTGTCTCAGGTCCACGACAGATTGCAGGACCATGTGGAATTCTACTTTAATTCACCCGCTTCGAAATACTGTGAGGATATTTGGCGAATGTGCCGCTTGTTATAGGGGAAGCGGGAACTGAAGCAGTGATTCCGCTCAAGGGAAATGTCGTGCAGTACCGCCGGCACAGCCGTCAAATATTCTAACTTTATTCTTATTATGAGCATGGAAAGGAAGTTGCCAATCATATTCACTTGCGAAGAAAATAATGGCATTATTCTGCAATACCTCTTATTACACATGCTTTTTGTGTGATTTGATAAGAACACACACGTTAAATAGTAGGCCTGTCGATTTTAGTTCTTTTGTGTGAACATGCTGGTAGATACTAACGTTTCGGAGGACCATACTAGCTCCATTTACATGGCAGGAATTTAAGATATTGTTATTCCAAAACGTTAATATCCACCTTAAGCCCACGCGGTACAATTACATATGCGCGACGCCAGCGTGTTCACAGAAGCTTTTGAATCACTCTGTAGTTTTCGAAGTCAACCCAGCACAAAACACGACAAAATCGTGAAAACGGGCCCGTTGTCTACACCGCAGATGATGAGTAAATATGGAGCAGCGTTTAAACGATACTGACAAGGGTGGACAAAAGAACTGTAATAATAATAATTTTGTCCCAGTGCCACATTTTCGCCCACGAAACCCACTGAAATGTCCTGGGTGCTAATCCGGGTCTCTGCGGTGGGAGGCCAGTGACTAACCGCCTGAGCTATGGAAGGGCCCAAAAACACCACGCAGTAAGAGTCTAAATTCCTGGACAAATAGCAATGTTTATGTAACATTTATTGTATAAAGCTTAAGAACAAAATAAAAACTCGTTTAAATACAAAATAAAGTTACCTATAATAAACTTACATACATATTTCCTTCATCCCTGAAGATAGAGGCAGTATGTTCCTTCAAACCGTTGGAATGTGCCGACACGTTTACGAGGCATTACGACCAGGAAGACAATTATGTTTAGATGACGTAAGATTAAAATGTTACAAAATGCAATTGAAATCAAGGGTTAGCGTCTGGACTGACTTGAAGCTGATCATGGCTGTTTCTGGAATGTTGCGTCCTCAGGTTTGATAGTTTACAGGCGTTTCAGAGATGCTAGCTACCTCCATCTTCAGGGCGACGTTCATCACCATACTACACGGCAAAAAACCTCAAAAGAGGCGTATTTGTCGCCGTGAGAACCTGAAATCTCACCTAATGGGAAGATCATGGAATAAAATGGCGGTTAAACTGCAGATTCTTTTTTGTTTTCCTTGGTTTACTGAAGAATGTTTTCAACTGCTGACGTCATGCAGCGTCGTATAATAAGATCATCACTGAAGTGGTTTTGACCTAATTTAAGATATCATACTGGGATTTGCCTCGAGAGACTGAAAAAAACTTCAGTTTTCCAGACAGAGATCTGAACCCTGGATCTCCCGAATAAAGAAAATCACGACTGATAACCACTGAACTGGAGCGTTCAATGGCAAATGCGAATGCCTACAGATTGTCACAGTTACGATTAGTGCCACTGTGGTCTTGCTTGGAAGGTCTTATTACTCGCGTACAGATTCCTTGTACGTTAAATTAGTTGCATACAATCATAAATATGTTGTTCATCGTCCTCTAATTTGCAATATTTAGTAAATAATTTGCAGGAATGTTTGTAACTTGGTACAAAACTTCGCATGTCTCAACTGCAAGGGCTCATCACGTCTCTCTGTCGAACTGAAAAATGCGTGGAAAATTTTCCATGACTGAATACTGTCATTTCACTTTCGACAGAAATAAAATTACTTGAATAAAAGCAGCACAGTTTCCAAACACAATTTCTGAACCCTGTATCATGTAGCGGGGTCACCCACACTCATATCTTATTTCACTTAAATCCACTTTAATATTATACCAACATATACACCTAAGTTTTCCAGTTGGTTACTACGTTTAACGCTTCAGACTACAATTTTAAGATAATTTCTCATCCGTTCCTCCAGTTTTATCACCTTTGAAATGATCATTCACATCAAATTCGGTTCAGAATACATCTGTCCTCATACACTCACGAATACCCTTAATAAAATGTTTACGTGCGAGTGAGCTGTCATGTTTAAGGCCCCACTCCAATTAGGGGCTTTACACATCGCAACACAACCTTCTGTTTTTTTACAATGGCTGCAGACGTCAGTGATGAGGAAAACGAATTAATAAGTATGACGTAAGTTGACAATTAAATTCTATAGCAGCAGACGTATGGAAACTCTTAATTACAAGGAAACTCATATCCTACTCTGCAGAACACAAGATGCACCTTCAACGTTCTTTACGGTAAAGGATAATGTCAAAAGTTTTACAAAACAACTTCGGTGGGCGGACTTTCGTGAATTTGTATACAGCAGTGTTTTGATAAAATCTATAAAAACATTAAAATTTCAGTGAAAACAGCAATAAATGGGTATAAATATCCAAATGCGTTACGTCGCACGAGCGACAGCATGAAAGTGAAACGTCGATTTCAGAGAAGATCCCAATGTCATAATTTCCATTCCAAAATTTTATCAAAATCCGTCCGGTGCTTTTCCGAATTGAACCATTCGGACATGCAAATCGTACAACGAGCGTTTAACTGCATTTTTTTCCTTACAGTGCTTATCTTTTATTCCGTGAAATTATTCGAATAAACCGCGATTATTACCTTAAACAGCATCACCAAGTGATCGTTGTCATGGAGACGCGTAATGTCTTCTTTGTAGTAGGGACAGACTTTTCAGTGTTATTAAAAGGTCTTCGTGCTTCAAACGATTAAGTCCTAGTCTAATGTTCTCAATATAATGTTCGTGTTACAGACATTAATAAACAATACATAGAATGCGAAAGAGGAAATTTCAAGGTCACGCAAGTTCTATAAGTATATAACGTATTGCACGCGCGAGGTTCTCAAAGCAGTTGTACCCAAATGCTGTAAGGATGGACCGTCTATGGATGACAATCTTCGGTGTTTTAGCTGCGTCTCTGGTGAGTTCCAACGCCAAGTACGTTTGTGAGCGTCAACGCACTCCAAAGATGACGACCGTCTTCTGGGATGATGCGCTTTGTAGTCTGATAGAAACTGGCCGACGTTTCAGAGATGCCGCCCTCATAATAAACTAAGAACAGTGGCAGTAAGCAGCTCTAAAACATATTAAATTTCTACCAGACTGCACGGTGCAACATCCCACTAGATAGTCATCTTCATTTCTTCTGCAGTGAGAACTTATGATCTCACCAAAATACTTCAAACTGGGCTCGTGTATCATAAAAGTTGGATACTTTCTACGTCAGGTGAGCAACTATCAGTTTCTGAAAAGGCAAATTCTCCATCGATCGTTTGCATAAGGCTTGCATCTATTTATTGGTGACAGACTAATACATAAAATAATCACTATTGGCAGATAGAAATAAGTTCAATATTAACACAGCAAATAAAAGGTAAATAAAATATATTTTTGTCATAATTTATTATATTTCATATCAAAAGAAGAACATTTTAAATAAAGGTTAAGCCGACTATGTGATACATTTCAGATAGTGTCGTACTTTGTGAATCGTTTATAGTGAATCGACAACGTTCAATTGCATTTTAATATAAAATTGAATTACACTGATTACTTACCGGAAAAAAAAATTCATTTATCACAACAAGTTTTGATACAGATTTATGAAGGAAACACATCAAGTGTTCTGATAGCTAAATCACGCGAATAGACACACGAGTAACATTTATCACATGCCCTTAAACACAATGAGATCACGAAAACCAGGAAAATTACCCAGAAGATAACCAAAATGTACACAGAGTTACATGACCCTGCTAAAACTCCCTGGCTTGTGTGGAAAACTTTTCACACTAAAATGTATTTAGCAATGCTACCTAATTTTGTCCGTTTATAATATTTATGTACGCGTACAACGTTGTAATATCTGACGTTCCTCATGAAGGTGAATATTTAAATTGTGATATTCCGGGTTCTGGCCCCGTTTAGTCTTCTAGATGATTACCAAAGTATCGTCTTCACCTTAACAGTCCTCCATCTTCAGGGCACAACCTGAAGACAGAGGCGATTCGCTTATACGAATAACTAGTTGCCACCTACGAGATATGACGTCACGACCCGGAACACCAGTCGGCGATAAATAATCCGGTCGTTACGAGCCACAGAATTATCTGTAAGTTCTGATTAATTTCTCAGGTTTCCGGCTGCCTTGCGACTGTCCCTTATTCGTTCCAATGCCCCGGAGTTGGAACATTTCCGGATCCCACCGACTGCCACAATTTCTACAATTGTGACAGCAGCCTGGTTCCGAACCTCGGAACCTGCATGGACGGAACCGGAACTTACGACTCCAACAGCCAAGTGTGCAGAGTGACGTCGTGTTCCGGACCTCCGGAACAACTTTCCACTTCAGCTCCTGCCTTCACGTGTACTACAGTCGGGGTTTTCGCCGACCCCACGAATTGTCACAACTATTACACCTGCGGAGAAACCCTACAGCCGATTCCCGGATCTTGCATGAAGGGAAATGGTACATTCGATCCTGTCAACGAGGTCTGTACGACTGAGCCCTGCCCTGATGCTGTAGCGTTTGTGTGTTCGTCCTCCGGATTTTTTGCCGACCCCAAAGATTGTCACGGTTTTTACGTCTGTGACGAAGATCTTGATTTTACTCAGGGCACTTGTACTGCTATTGCGCGGTTCGATCCTCAGCTCATTTGTGTCGTGGGCTCCTGCAGTCAATCCTTGAACACAACAACAACAACAACAACAACAACAGCAGCAGCGCCGGTTACTCCAAGTAACATCGCGTTCAAATGCACGGCTGAAGGGTACTTCGCGGACCCGAAGGATTGTCACAGCTACTACGCCTGCGACAGTAGCCTCAAGGCGGTGCGAGGTACTTGCATGGGCGGAGGGGGGCATTTTGACCCAGAATCTGAAGGCTGTTTGGTAGGTTCCTGTTAGTGGGACGATGGAAACAGAATCAAACAGACCTATAACGTCAAACGCAGATAAAAACACAGCTCTATTTCTTTGTAAACACAAGCAAGTACTTTACACAATCTTTAGGTGAGATCTCTAAAATCATATTTTATAAAGTACGTCGTATCTTACGTATAAAATGATTCTCGTGTACGGAAACACACTTTCGTTCTCTCCATTCTTCACACACTTTCTTTCATCAACGTCCACGATTCGGGCGAAGATAAAATCAGAATTCACGGGTGTTATCGCACACAGCTTTATTAATGTTAGCTTTTGGTATTTCCTTACTGATGTGCATTTTACAGTTCCGATGAACAATTTCAAATTTTTTTCCCCCATTTATGTTAATTTTACTGTCAGCCTCAGAGCCTACATTGCACTCTGAATAATTAAAATTCCTCACTTCTTGAATTACTGTATCCCCTAAAACGCTTTGTTCTCGTATAAGTGCCTTCCTGTAATTGAATTTCTTGTTACTTTTGTGTCAAATTGTTTACATTATATACACAAATTAATTTCTTAGTTTATTACTGTGTTAATTACAATTGTTAGAATCAGAATATTCATCTACCAAAATCAGTAATCCGAACAGACAAAAAGCTGCTTAAAGTGTCTGGATCTGTATTTAAATAGAAAAAGAAAAAACATAAATGTTTATAACCACAAATAAATATTCTTATTCACAAAACGAAATTATTATTTTGCATGGAAATCCGTTCACTTTCACACAATTATCTGTTCGTGTTTCCTGCATACCGACGCCTGTCGTCGAGACACCGGACTCAGGATTCCAGATCATCGGAAGACGAGCATCGGGACGTCACACAATACGTTACTGGGAAACCGACGCCGAGTGTCGTGACGCCTATCGTCGTCATAAAATTCGAAAAACGTGAAAATCGCGTGTCATGTCACACGTAGCCGGAAATGTTATGCCGATCGTCAATTGTTAACGCCGAGAAGCCCATTCTAACCTGACCTGACCAGCGATTATATCCTTAAATAGCATTAACAAGCTGATTGTTGTCTCGAAGACTCGTGCTTTTTTGCAATATTTAATGGCTTTTTCAAGTAGTATCAGGCGCATTAAGTATTTTAAAAGATTAAGAGGTTTTGCTTAGGGGGAAGTATTCGCGATAAAATGCCAGTTTTACGTATTGTTTACAAAAATATGTAGAACGCGAAGGTGATAACGTCAGTATAACTCCAGTTCTATGAGTATGTAACATACTGCACGCGCAAGGTTCTGAAAGCAGTCGTACCCAAATGCTGTAAGAATGGATCGTCTATGGATGATAATCTTCTGCGTCTTAGCTGCGTCTCTGGTGAGTTCCAACGCCAAGTACGTTTGTGATGGTCAACGCACTCGAAAGATGACGACCATCTTCTGTAATGTTGTGCTTTGTAGTCTGATAGAAACTGGCCGACGTTTCAGAGGTGCTTACTGCCCTCATAATCAAATAAGAATGGAAGTAGTAAGCAGTTATGAACCAACCATAATCTAATTATGGAGGTATTAGGAACTTCTGAATCGCAGCTAAATTTTTGGATTTGTCTAGAGAAGCTTATAGTCGCTGAGTCAGCCAAACATCTCCCCTTTTTTTTTATAAACCCCGAAATTTCATTACAGTGTATTAATGTTCACTATCCTGAGCCAGATGAATCCAAACGACACCCTCATATGCTATTTCCTTAAAAGCAATTTTAATATTATCCTCCGATCTGCGTCTACGACTTTAGGGTCGTCTACACAAAAATAACTTTAAGAGGAGACGAGCCCGTAACTGGAGTCAAGTTCTCCATTTTTTAGCATTAATGCAACAAGACTGGGTCAAAAGATGTGCTTTATTTAACAAAGTTGTTATTCTGAGTTTCTGAGCCGTGTAGGCGCATTGGTACATGCCAAAGCTTCTGAGGAACGTACTGCCTCCATCCTCATCCTCGGTAATGAAGCATTCTGTTTCCATTTTTAAGTCCTGATGAAGGACAGGTATGCTGTTCCGAAACTGTGACATATACGGACGAGCAAACACGGCTACAAAACTCAGAACAGAAACTGCGAGAACCTCAAATCCAAAACAGTTGCTTTATGGGTTTAGAAAAGGATTAGTTACAAAAATAATACAAATGTGTTTAAAAATATCCTTAATATAATATTTTTGTACGCGTACAACGTTGTAATATCTGACGTTCCTCATGAAGGTGAATATTTAAATTGTGATATTCCGGGTTCTGGCCCCGTTTAGTCTTCTAGATGATTACCAAAGTATCGTCTTCACCTTAACAGTCCTCCATCTTCAGGGTACAACCTGAAGACAGAGGCGATTCGCTTATACGAATAACTAGTTGCCACCTACGAGATATGACGTCACGACCCGGAACACCACAATCGCCATGAATTAGACAGGGGTAAATAAACCGGTCGCTACGAGCCACAAAATTATCTGTAAGTTGTGATTAATTTCTCAGGTTTCCGGCTACCGTGTGATTAAACCGCATTCATTCGAATGCCCCAGAGTTGGAACATTTCCGGATCCCACCGACTGCCACAATTTCTACAAGTGTGACGGCAGCCTGGTTCCGAAACTCGGAACCTGCATAAACGGAACCGGAACTTACGACTCCGACAGCCAAATGTGCAGAGTGACGTCGTGTTCCGGACCTCCGGAACAACTTTCCACTTCAGCTCCTGCCTTCACGTGTACTACAGTCGGGGTTTTCGCCGACCCCACGAATTGTCACAACTATTACACCTGCGGAGAAACCCTACAGCCGATTCCCGGATCTTGCATGAAGGGAAATGGTACATTCGATCAGAGTCTGTAAGGCTGAGTCCTGCTCTGATCCTGTAGCAACAACAACAACAGCAGCGCCGGTTACTCCAAGTAACATCGCGTTCAAATGCACGGCTGAAGGGTACTTCGCGGACCCGAAGGATTGTCACAGCTACTACGCCTGCGGCAGTAGCCTCAAGGCGGTGCGAGGTACTTGCATGGGCGGAGGGGGGCATTTTGACCGAGATACTGAAGGCTGTGTCATAGGTTCCTGTTAGTGGGACGATAGAAACAGAATCAAACAGACCTATAACGTCAAACGCAGATAACAACACAAGCAATTACTTTACACAATCTTTAGGTGAGATCTCTAAAATCATATTTTATAAAGTACGCCGTATCTTACGTGTATAAGGATTCTCGTGTAGAACTCCCGTTGAAATTCTACGGGGAGCGATTACTTGGTTTAATCTCTCGTAATCCTTTTGATTTCCCTTATCACCTTCGTACATTTTGTTCCTTCCTTTCTTCAGTATTTCTTTTCCAAATCAGATAGTAATTTTTAAAGATGCGATGTAAAATCACACGTAATAAAGAATTATCCAAGAATATAGCAAGACAAATAATACATCAATTAGAACAAAAGATCTCCAGAGAAAGTCACTTCCGAGTGGTTCGTAGTCTGGAGGTCCCAGGTTTAAATCTTGGCCCAGAGAGCAGCTACCTTTCATAGTTTTACTTAACCCCCCCCCCAACAAGTACTCAGAAAGTACCTAAAATTGAGCCTGGACCTCTTCCTTCCACATCCTTTCCAATTCATCATTAATTAATTATGTTCTCATTCGACGGTGTATAACCTGAGCTAACGTCGTTAAATAAAAAAACCGCAAATAAATATATTATTATTATAATTACCAAATGTTTTAATTTCCTAAACGCTGGCTAATGCTTTTAAGCTAAATCTTCACGTACATTACCGAGAAATACTGAGGTCTCAGGTGTCCCTGCAGTAAGGTAATGTTCCGTCACTGTCCACCGAGGCGATCGTCAGCTGACACAGCGTGTCAAATTTTTTTAATGCCATTCGATACTAGAAATTCTACTGCCAATAACTGACATCGTTCCTCACTTCCGTGCTTATATTTTTAATGTTTTTTTATTTAACGACGAATGATAGGACGATTAATGAATTGGGAAGGATTTATAAACTAGAGGTCGTGGCTCAATTTGAGGTTCTATCTCGGCATCTTCTTGGAGGAACTGAGGAAAACCACGCCAGAACCAATTCACGATAGACGGTCTTTGAGCGACGAATTTCGGCAAAATTCCGTGCTATAAAAGAGTAGACGACGCAAACGGACGATTAAGAACATGACAGTCCGCTGCTACTTCGTTATTCAGCTGCTTTACTGTGGTGTAACAAGTGAATTATGAGCCGTGAAAAGACGTACGATAGAAAGAATGCGAGGGCGCTACGATGCAACGCAGAGATGTTCCAGGGTGAAAAACCAATGAAAAACATTTGGTTTTTCGGCGACAATTCGAACCAGACTCTCTGACAACTGTGAACTGAGATCCTTCTACTCCCAAAAAGTTATCTGAAACTTCCTGATAACATAAAAACCCAACGAGCAACTATAAGCGTTGTTTTTCTCACAGGACCTCATACTTACGCACTCACCACACAGTAACAAATAAACGCAAATGCGTAGCATAAAACTCATAAACGAACTTCATCATACAAATTTCACGCTTTCGAACAAATAATTCATAAATCAACAACATTTCGTGAGGCCGACATATTGATTTCTATTTCCATAATAAATTAATACATGTGTATGATCCTATAATGGGCCTAAATTACGATAATGATCATCACCTCAGAAGTATGCAGGACTGCCGTTGAGTATATAAATCCGCGTCTCAAATACCAGAAGATAAAGTTTAATATAATTTCTTCTACCAAGCTTAAGTACTGTAACGTAATGTAATAAAGATCTTTTAAATTAGAAGACCCTAGAGAGTTAGAAAATAACAAAATCTGAACGTCGCGATCAAATACCACGAAGTTATAAACTAATTACCAAGCAGATGTTTACGAAAATACGTCAAAGCAGACCAATATATTTTATTAGGGGTCGAAAGAGCAGGCACATGTAGGGACCTCCCTCCCCCCACCCCCAAGTATACAATACACAGTATTTATGTATGTCATAAAACAAGGCACTGTCCATCAAGAAACAAGTGTCTTGAACCTGACTAGTTGATTTGCGTCACGCCTGCCACATCCGTCATTTGTTTTCATGACGACACACAGCGGGGGGGAAACGACCATCACGATTAGGAAACAGGAAGTTCGGCGAAGAATTTATAACACAAACTTCCCCACAGACAACAAACATTAATGGATATTTTAACTTGTAATAATCACTCAACTTCCTGACAAAATTCTGAGTGTAGTGCCCGAAAGTCCTAGGGGAATTTTCGACATTTACTGACGTGACTATCCTGATGGCGAGTGGCTTACAACACTCCGCGCACCCCACAACCTGAAGGTTGATACAGTAGGTTCCTCCAAAATGTCGGTATCTACCCACGGGTCCTCAAGGCATCACAACCCATAAGATCGACATATGAAACGAAGTCGACAAAGTGTTATTCGACTTTATCGCTGGGAACAAAGGCAGAGACTTATCGAAGTCTCCACGAGATTATTTTATGAGTGTGGGGCGTGAAAACTAAGGCCACTGATACATCGTTACGTCATCAGTGACCTCAGAATATTTTTCCCTATTTGTATTCAAACACGTGGCATGTTTTGAACATCTGTGCTACTATCAGTTTCTCAAGGACGACTCTCACCATGGAATAAGCCCTATATAAGTATTTTATTTCGGGATAAAAAACAAATTCCTTGTACCGTCTTGTATTACAACCAAATATACAGATAAAGTTTACTCCTAAATTAATAAATAAACAATTAATAATTAATTAGTGTTCTGTCTGAGGACAGGTCCATATGAACAGGATCCTTCCATCCTTTTCTCGGACTGGGACCTGTTCATATACGTTCTTGGCAGATGATCCAGAAGTGGTTTGCCATTGCCTTCTTCTGTGTGTATGGAGTAATGAGTAATTGTTGGGATGCCACGGAGAAACCGGGAAAGCC
>NW_019059822.1:589351-602242 GCF_000696155.1 Zootermopsis nevadensis
GACGTCGTGTTCCGGACCTCCGGAACAACTTTCCACTTCAGCTCCTGCCTTCACGTGTACTACAGTCGGGGTTTTCGCCGACCCCACGAATTGTCACAACTATTACACCTGCGGAGAAACCCTACAGCCATTTCATGGATCTTGCATTAAGGGAAATGGTACATTCGATCCTGTCAACAGAGTCTGTAAGGCTGAGTCCTGCTCTGATCCTGTAGCAACAACAACAACAGCAGCGCCGGTTACTCCAAGTAACATCGCGTTCAAATGCACGGCTGAAGGGTACTTCGCGGACCCGAAGGATTGTCACAGCTACTACGCCTGCGGCAGTAGCCTCAAGGCGGTGCGAGGTACTTGCATGGGCGGAGGGGGGCATTTTGACCGAGATACTGAAGGCTGTGTCATAGGTTCCTGTTAGTGGGACGATAGAAACAGAATCAAACAGACCTATAACGTCAAACGCAGATAACAACACAAGCAATTACTTTACACAATCTTTAGGTGAGATCTCTAAAATCATATTTTATAAAGTACGCCGTATCTTACGTGTATAAGGATTCTCGTGTAGAACTCCCGTTGAAATTCTACGGGGAGCGATTACTTGGTTTAATCTCTCGTAATCCTTTTGATTTCCCTTATCACCTTCGTACATTTTGTTCCTTCCTTTCTTCAGTATTTCTTTTCCAAATCAGATAGTAATTTTTAAAGATGCGATGTAAAATCACACGTAATAAAGAATTATCCAAGAATATAGCAAGACAAATAATACATCAATTAGAACAAAAGATCTCCAGAGAAAGTCACTTCCGAGTGGTTCGTAGTCTGGAGGTCCCAGGTTTAAATCTTGGCCCAGAGAGCAGCTACCTTTCATAGTTTTACTTAACCCCCCCCCCAACAAGTACTCAGAAAGTACCTAAAATTGAGCCTGGACCTCTTCCTTCCACATCCTTTCCAATTCATCATTAATTAATTATGTTCTCATTCGACGGTGTATAACCTGAGCTAACGTCGTTAAATAAAAAAACCGCAAATAAATATATTATTATTATAATTACCAAATGTTTTAATTTCCTAAACGCTGGCTAATGCTTTTAAGCTAAATCTTCACGTACATTACCGAGAAATACTGAGGTCTCAGGTGTCCCTGCAGTAAGGTAATGTTCCGTCACTGTCCACCGAGGCGATCGTCAGCTGACACAGCGTGTCAAATTTTTTTAATGCCATTCGATACTAGAAATTCTACTGCCAATAACTGACATCGTTCCTCACTTCCGTGCTTATATTTTTAATGTTTTTTTATTTAACGACGAATGATAGGACGATTAATGAATTGGGAAGGATTTATAAACTAGAGGTCGTGGCTCAATTTGAGGTTCTATCTCGGCATCTTCTTGGAGGAACTGAGGAAAACCACGCCAGAACCAATTCACGATAGACGGTCTTTGAGCGACGAATTTCGGCAAAATTCCGTGCTATAAAAGAGTAGACGACGCAAACGGACGATTAAGAACATGACAGTCCGCTGCTACTTCGTTATTCAGCTGCTTTACTGTGGTGTAACAAGTGAATTATGAGCCGTGAAAAGACGTACGATAGAAAGAATGCGAGGGCGCTACGATGCAACGCAGAGATGTTCCAGGGTGAAAAACCAATGAAAAACATTTGGTTTTTCGGCGACAATTCGAACCAGACTCTCTGACAACTGTGAACTGAGATCCTTCTACTCCCAAAAAGTTATCTGAAACTTCCTGATAACATAAAAACCCAACGAGCAACTATAAGCGTTGTTTTTCTCACAGGACCTCATACTTACGCACTCACCACACAGTAACAAATAAACGCAAATGCGTAGCATAAAACTCATAAACGAACTTCATCATACAAATTTCACGCTTTCGAACAAATAATTCATAAATCAACAACATTTCGTGAGGCCGACATATTGATTTCTATTTCCATAATAAATTAATACATGTGTATGATCCTATAATGGGCCTAAATTACGATAATGATCATCACCTCAGAAGTATGCAGGACTGCCGTTGAGTATATAAATCCGCGTCTCAAATACCAGAAGATAAAGTTTAATATAATTTCTTCTACCAAGCTTAAGTACTGTAACGTAATGTAATAAAGATCTTTTAAATTAGAAGACCCTAGAGAGTTAGAAAATAACAAAATCTGAACGTCGCGATCAAATACCACGAAGTTATAAACTAATTACCAAGCAGATGTTTACGAAAATACGTCAAAGCAGACCAATATATTTTATTAGGGGTCGAAAGAGCAGGCACATGTAGGGACCTCCCTCCCCCCACCCCCAAGTATACAATACACAGTATTTATGTATGTCATAAAACAAGGCACTGTCCATCAAGAAACAAGTGTCTTGAACCTGACTAGTTGATTTGCGTCACGCCTGCCACATCCGTCATTTGTTTTCATGACGACACACAGCGGGGGGGAAACGACCATCACGATTAGGAAACAGGAAGTTCGGCGAAGAATTTATAACACAAACTTCCCCACAGACAACAAACATTAATGGATATTTTAACTTGTAATAATCACTCAACTTCCTGACAAAATTCTGAGTGTAGTGCCCGAAAGTCCTAGGGGAATTTTCGACATTTACTGACGTGACTATCCTGATGGCGAGTGGCTTACAACACTCCGCGCACCCCACAACCTGAAGGTTGATACAGTAGGTTCCTCCAAAATGTCGGTATCTACCCACGGGTCCTCAAGGCATCACAACCCATAAGATCGACATATGAAACGAAGTCGACAAAGTGTTATTCGACTTTATCGCTGGGAACAAAGGCAGAGACTTATCGAAGTCTCCACGAGATTATTTTATGAGTGTGGGGCGTGAAAACTAAGGCCACTGATACATCGTTACGTCATCAGTGACCTCAGAATATTTTTCCCTATTTGTATTCAAACACGTGGCATGTTTTGAACATCTGTGCTACTATCAGTTTCTCAAGGACGACTCTCACCATGGAATAAGCCCTATATAAGTATTTTATTTCGGGATAAAAAACAAATTCCTTGTACCGTCTTGTATTACAACCAAATATACAGATAAAGTTTACTCCTAAATTAATAAATAAACAATTAATAATTAATTAGTGTTCTGTCTGAGGACAGGTCCATATGAACAGGATCCTTCCATCCTTTTCTCGGACTGGGACCTGTTCATATACGTTCTTGGCAGATGATCCAGAAGTGGTTTGCCATTGCCTTCTTCTGTGTGTGAATGGAGTAATTGTTGGGATGCCACGGAGGAAAACTCCGTGTTGCCTAGACCACGGCCTTGCCCAACACAAGTTATAAATTCGGGCACCTCCGGGAATCGAACCCGAGACCCCCAGGATTACAAGGCCAGCGTTCTAACCGCTAGACCACCGTACCCTAAAAATAAACAATAAGGAAATATAAAAAGCATTCAGAGTTGACGTAGTGAATTTTAGGCTTACAAGGAATAAAAATGTTAAAGGCATTAATGCCAGTCTTACAAAACGTGTGATATGTTACGTAACAAATGCGCACGCCTATAAAGTAGACATATCTAAACAGCGATAGTCGAATTTCTGTACACGAAAGCAAGCGATTAAATATTCCTTGAATAATAGTCGTCCTTCGAGATCAAGGAAGTTATTCTTTAAAAGCAGCAAAACGGAAACAAAAAAACCTATAGACAAAAGATAATAGTATACTAATAGCAGCAATTTTTGTGAACAAATAAAAAACTTGAAAAGATAACAAATTTTTAACTATCACTAAAAGTGGTTCATTTAAATGCAAAGGTCTTGCGATACGAGTACCTTCAATGAAAACTGTAGGAACCGGGTTACATACAAGTTTTGCGAGACACAGAATAACATTCAACATTCGAACGCTAGCAGAACGGAGCGGTCTTAACTCTCAGCATGTGGACTCAGAGCTTCGTGAAAATTTTCTTCACTCTCTCATTTTATATGGTAAGCTATTTCAAGAATTATTAGCACTCGAATAAGCAGGGGCGAAGCCTTAGATGTAAATATTCTTTAGCCATGCAATTAACTAAACATGATTACGTAACAAATAATCGGATAACCCTCAAATTCCTTTTCAAGTTGAAGTTTAAAATCATACCTAAAACTGCCTTAAGGGTGATAATCGTCAGGGTAAGGCAAATATTTAATAAACGACAATTCTGATTACACTCGTACTGATTCGTAAAAGAAACAGCATTTGTCATGAATGACCATGAAACACTAGGGATGTGACGTTACAGTAGAGAGTAAAACATAAATACAAAATGGAATCACCGAACAAGACAGCATCCTCCCATCCCCCTCAGACACCGAGAACAACCAACAAAGATTATATATATATATATATATACGCAAGTGACTAACTATAATTTATATATTTTGCATTTTATTCTCTAAATTCTTTTGTAAATTCTTTCAAATTCTTTAGTGTTTCTCTCAATCTTCTACTTACAGACCGATATGTACATCTGATAAAATTTAAGAAAAGACAACACCTCGCCCAAAATTGAAAAAACAAATGGCATGAAACATCAGCAAATGGAATCATATTTGAGTTTTAAGTTCGTAAATATTTTACACCTGATGATGGTTTTATAAAAACTGAAACATGTTGTGTAAAAGATGTTCCAAAATGTAAATCGATCAATCGATATGGAACATCAATGATATTTTATTATCTTAATTATAAGAAATTTTAAATATTGTGATAAGACGGATTAAAATAAATAATTGTTATATATTTATATTCATTCATAAAATTGTGAATAAATTATATTCGGGGAAATATTTGCTGGACCTCATTTCAGATTCTCTTATCTTCACCAGGGGCCAGATAAGGCATCGAGCTTAAGGGATCGCTTTGTGGAATTTTACATTTTTTTTAAAAAATATATTTAATCAGTGTAACTAAACGAATTAAAATGTGAATAAATAGATGCCGTGTGTTTAAAGTTACGGTCGTGTCGTTGCCTGGCTTCTGAGGCAGACTGTACCTCAACACTCAAGGGTTTGTTACCCGGGGCTGTGAGATTGCATTGTCACAAACTCACTCTTGAACAATGCGATAAGTGGATGGCGTACCAACAAGCGAGAATCAGAACGCTCTTCGTATAATTATATAAGTATTCTGGGATGTTGAATCGCGTGGATTGGTACATACTGAATCTAAGCTCCTCTGAAACGCCGGTCTTTGTCTACCGGAATACGTGACGCAACGTCCAAGACGATAAACCATCTTTACAATTTTAAAAAAAATTCTGTATGAAACTTGATTTGTCACTCTAACATGACGTCAGAGGAAATAGTGTTCTGAGGCCAATATTTTGTCCTCAGACAGAGGAAGTAATAATACAAGAATGGATTAAATCACACAGTTAACAGCGTCATAATTTATATTATTTAATTATCATTATTAAGATGATCAAATTATGGGGGAGGCAACATAGTAGGCGTGGGGCAACTACGAAATCCATGCAAAATATTAGTAATAAAACCTGTAATTTTAGAGCAATACTAAACAGGTCTCAGATAAATAGGACAGAATCGATTACATACTTCGTTACCATGATGGACATTAGGATGCCACAAAAGCGAGAACGTATTGACCAGATACGCGACTTTCAGCTTTTAGACTAACTTACTGGCCTTGTCGTAATAACAGGAGTGTTAACTCTGCTTTCAGGCCACGGCGTCATCTCAGGACGCTGGATTCAAATGCAAGGCAGCGGGCTTCTTTGCCGACCCCACGGACTGCCACAGATTCTATAACTGTGACGACGACCTGGATGTAATTCGCGGTACCTGCACCAAGTACGGACACTTCGATCCAGTGGACACGTGCGTCTGGGGAGACTGCACCAACGCCTATGCCCCCATCACTACCCCGAACACAACCCAACAAACGGCAGCTACCACCAGCAGTACGCCGACCACATCAACTTTTAAATGCCCTGGTTCAGGGAAATATCCTGACCCGAGCGATACTCGAAGTTACTATGTTTGCGACTCAAAGATGATTCCTAAACGTAAAACATGTTTTATATTACACAAATTTGACCCCAAAAGAAGTGCTTGCATATTGTTCATATTTTAAATGCGCCCACAACACGTTAATTAATTAATTAATAATAATAAACTTCTGTGAGACTTGTAGGATTAGTGTCTCACAGAATTTTAACGCACACATGCATGTGATTCTATTTGCAAATGCAGAAACATTTATATTCGTATATATAATGATCTATTACGAAATTCAGGCACTGATTTAGGTAAAAATTATTGTAATTTGATGCTTTAAACAGCTCGAATATAATACAATATAATAAAACGAAATACTCTACATGAACTGCAAGTGTCTTCTTGTATTTCAATAAATAACCTTTATAAGATATTCTAAGACGTTTCGAAAGAACAAGTAAAGGATTCCAAGATTTCATTCTCCACGAGATCATTTTATGGGTGTGGGGCGTAGAAACTAATTCTTATTAAAGCCACTGATGTCATGTTACGTCATCAGTGACCTCAGAATATTTTTCCCTATTTGTATTCCAACACGTGGCATGTTTCGAACATCTGTGCTACTATCAGCTTCTGAAGGAGTACTCTGGCCACAGAATCAGCTCTATGTGCGTATTTTATTGAGCGGAAAAGCAAATTCCTCGAATCTTCGACCTTAGAATTGAAACAGTTAATAAAGTTTACTCCAAATAAAGATTTATACAAAACCATTCGGGTTTGGCGTGGTGCATTTAGGGCTTACAAAGTATAAAAACTGTAGGTATTACCATTATATGTGACTTGTAAATAAGTAAAGTAAGGTAAATCTGTCCCACTATACCCCATGTAGGCGCTTGGGGGGAGAGGCGGTATAGCTCCTACTCTTTCTTGACCTCGGCACTAGAGGGGGGTGAGTGGTCAGTGTCACGCCCAGGCCGGCTTTACCCCCGGGAAAACACCCCTGTTCCCATTGGGTAGGAGACTGGGTGGGCCCCAGAACCGGTCTGGACGCAGAGGCTAGAGGAAAAATCCTCGAACCCCGGTCGTCCAGTTCGTAGTCAGTCACTAAACTGACTGAGCTGACCGTCCTCACACGTAACAAATAGAGATAATTAAGCGGCAATCGCCGAGTGTCCTTACACAAAAGCACAAATTTCGGAAGTCCTTGAATAATCTTAGTCATTCGAAGGTAAAGCGAATTACTGATTACAAGTTACGAAACGGAAATGCAACATACGATTACAATGATAAATGAACAGCAGCGTTTGCAGGAACAAGAAAAACACAGTTATTACAGAAAACGAATGTATCCTGTCACTAAAAGTGATTCTTTATGACGTCACAGAGACATTTTAGCGGATAAAAAAACACACAATAATTGTGGAGCACACCAGTCGTGTGTGAGCTGCTATAAGACGCGTGTTCAAACCTCAGCACAGCCAGACGACGCGAATTCTAAACATGTGGACCCAGAAATTCGTGACTTTTTCCTTCATCCTGACATTATATATGGTAAGTTATTTCAAGAAGGATCCTCAGTATGTGTAGATGATTTTAGAAATGTATATAATTAGTAGAAATATAATTAGCAACTAAATAACCGAGGTTGCGTGGTTATTTCTAAGTTGATAAACAAATTCACTTTGCAACGGAGGATCGAGATAAAACCATTGTCATTACAAAGTCTTTCACTGGGGAAAAATCAGTACACACAGAAGGTTCAGAATTCAAATGAGGGGACCGATGTGCCACATTAGAACAGAAATAATTATCTACTCATAATGAAACAGATTGTTACAAATCCTACTTCAGATAATGAAGGTTCAGTTTCACATTTCGGCTGATGTCCTGAATGATTTTATATGTATACGCAATTCACAAATATATTAAAATTAACTTGAAACATTGTATTAAGTGTGACAGCCGTTAGCCTATGGTAAAAGATAATTACGATTATAATCGTTCGTAGCAGGAAACGCCCGATATTTTTTACGTATGAAAATAAAAAATACGCGACTTGAAATACCAGTAGAAATACGAGAGAAATTTATCATTAAGAAAAATTCTGACTAAAAATCCTTGAACGTTACAGGCATACTCATGATAAATCTGCGAAGTAGAGATAGTTTTAAACTGATTCGGGACTGACTACATTACGGGCTTTAGTGAACGCGGTGATGAGCGAACGTATTATATCAAATTGGAAATGTACTGACCAGCTACGCGACTTTAAGATTTTCGAGGAAGTTTCTGGCCAGCCACTGTCCTCTCGTAATAACAGGAGTGTTAACTCTGCTTTCAGGCCACGGCGTCATCTCAGGACGCTGGATTCAAATGCAAGGCAGCGGGCTTCTTTGCCGACCCCACGGACTGCCACAGATTCTATAACTGTGACGACGACCTAGACGCAATTAGCGGTACCTGCACCGCCTACGCACACTTCGATCCAGTGGACACGTGTGTCTGGGGAGACTGTACCAACCCCGTTATCATCACACCTTCCCCCGCGGCTCAGTTCAAATGCACCACTTCGGGATATTTCGCCGATCCAAATAATTGCCGCGGATTCTACCAATGTAGCCTCGCCCTCGTGGCTACACATGGTATCTGTATGGGGGGTGTTGGATTTTTCAACAACGAAACTCTAGGATGTGAGATGGGGACATGTTAACATCTTCCACGCTACGGACGATATAACTCGAATTCTAGGCTCTTCTCTTCTGTTCTTCTGAACAACTTTTAATTACGACTGATGTAGTGAATATAAATTTCTTTGCAGCTAAAATAACTATTTGTGGGTTTTAATACATATATATATATATATATGCCTAGCTAATTAAGTTCCTTTGCGATGTGGAAATAAAATCAATTATGATGCTAATAATCCACAGTGAAAAGAGCCAACAAATTAGTTTTGTTTGAAAACTGAGACTCTAACCAAATGGAAGATTCGCGAAAATTATGGGACAGATTCAATTTTTATAAAAACAAGTTTCTACAGACCTATTCCTCGAATTTGTGATGGCTTAAAATTGTTCATATTTAGGATTTGAGGTTTTCATGGCGGTGAGTCTGAAGATGGCTGTCTTTTTGTTCACATTCATTTCCGCAGCCTTCAGAATCCCTTTCTTATCCCATTGGGTTTCGAAAAAGAAGTCATCATACTTTGTATAAGTCGAAACAAGTCCCAAAAGCATTCAGAAAGTTTCGAGAACCGGACGTGTATCAATAAATACCATAGCAACAGATCAATACACTGAAGCCTCGATTCTTAATACTGACAAAAATTTATTTCTGGTTGTGTTAATGTATAGACAGAAACAGAGTAACAGAAATACAATATAATAAGAACAATATTATAGAAATAAGACAGCCACGTACAATACATTCATATAACAAAAAATAAAAAGTCTTAATATGGAAATTTACTGTTCTAGGGATGAACGTATAGACTACGTATTGAGTTGCCTTTGTCGGAAAGCGATCAGACAGGAGCTGAATAAAAATATAAACTTTGTAAACACCAAAATAAATACAGCTTTCGTGTTTCATTAAAATACAATCACTTTCTCCCAGTGCACGTATACTTTGGAGTTTCTGATTTCCGTATTGTCTACAATTAGCTATCCGTCGGTAAACGATCTTTTGTTGAGGTTAGGAGTTGTTTAAAATATGCTGGTAGTAAATTTATTAAATATCGGGCCGTTTGCCCGCATTAACGGTTGTGAAAGGGGGAAACGATTAAACAATTTTTGGAAGAGAAACTGCGAAAGAGAAGGAACTACTTTCAAAACGCAGAAAGAAGCTGGAAGCATCAGAATCAGAAATTGGAAACCTTCATATCTTCCATTGTTTACCTATTTTCATGGTATCATCACATGGAACGGTGCGTCTTTTGTTTCTATGATAATAAAGAACCAGCCCGCCCACTGTTTTGTGGCGCTCGTGTAGTTACTGGTGCTGCCATAGCGGGCGCTTGGGTAACTATCTCCTCTCTTTCTCTCTCTCCACTGTTTCCTATAAATCTGTTGTCTCGCTGGGTTTGTTTTTGTTTTGTTTTGTTTGTTCAAATGTCAGAAAGATCGCACAGAGATTATTTCATGGAGGAGTTTCCATTATAGAATATATGCCTGTCTATCTATCTGTCTGTCTGTCTGTCTCGTTTCCCCGCTTGGTTGTGGAATACAGCGGTTCGTCAAAACTCCTAGAGCTCCACCAAATTCACTGGTGGCTCTGTCTACGGGTTCAATTGTTATATTTAACCCTTTTATGAAGGCGATGTAAATAATATTTGAACATTCAGTTCTCCCTCAAAAGAAAACACATCTCCAGGACATTGATCAACTAGTTAATGGAAATAATAGATATTTATTCTAATAATCACATAAAATCGATAAATGACTGTAAAATCAGGCGCGCGCGGTGTAGAACTTGACCGACGTTTCAGAGGATAATTTCCCTGATGATGGAGGCAGTAAACACCTCCGAAACATCAGTCAATTTCAACCAGACTGCATGGCGCAAAATAACAGAAGACATCTTCATTCATACTCGTCGCCGTGAGGGACAGATATCTAATTTCTGTCGATCATAACAACGTGTTCATTTCGAAGGAGAAAATAAAAATTAATCTGCGTGGTTGCTAACGAGCAGGATTGTTAATGATCATATCTGGAGACATGAACAATAAGCAGTTTTATGTAGGTCACCCTGTAGTGTGAAAAGCTTTGAAATTAATTATGTTAAAAGAAACCGGACACGGAGCTCGGATAGGGGAGAATTTTTGTGGGGGAAATGAGACCGAAAAATAAGTGAGATGAACTGCATGGTCTTGTTCAACGCTGGAAAGATTTGCCGAGAAAGACATTGAAATAATCACGTGATCAATAACTTTGTGGCCACATGCGTAGTAATTTTGACACGTGACTTCAGAATTCTATGGAATCAAATAAGGAGGCTAGGGTGGTGAGTAAAAAGGACTTAAGTCCACGTACATTATAAAATATTAAGCCCTTGTGAGCACAGAATGCATATTTTTTTAAACAAGAAACTAATTTTGAAAATTGGCAGGTAAACAAAACCATCACATTCTGAGCTCAAAGCAGGTAATTTGTTTGCATGCATCGTCCAGCGTTTTCACTGCCAGAACAGAGTTTTCTATTTCCCTTGGGCAAACGCGAAAAAGAATAAAGAAGGTTTAAATTAGCATCACAACAGAAATCTTAAATTTTATTGCTGTTTTTATTGCCCCCCGTTTCTTACTACCCTTTAGCCCTCCCTATTTAAAATTACTCGATGCCCTCGCGTAAAATGCAAAATAAAAACATCACACGAACAACAACAACCGAAATGACGAAAGTACGTATTTATTTTATTTGCTCCGAATTCCTAATTGTGTCATGGGAATGATTCTTATTCGCAAAAAAAAGGGGCGAGGCACGTGTCCTAACAAACCACCATAAGTAGGCCTATATTCATATTACCAAAACAGAAATTTGACAAAAAAAAATTCGAAGTCAAAAATTTCATCACACAAAATAATGTAGGAAGATGGACAGTGAACCTGATATCATAATCATCATATTATCAGATAACTTATTTTCTCAGACGTATTCTCTTTCAACTTCCTCGAAATTTCATCTTCTATTTCTTTATTATTTTAATAAAATCCGGCACTTCCCTGAAACATCTGAAGAAAACCTCGTAATCCTTCCGTCTTGGTAGCCGGACGTTTTGTCAAGATTCGAACTCAAGGCCTGCTGTACATGACGAGGGTGTGATGCTACTGGATCGTCATGCCTGAAACTACTCGAAAGTAACCCAAGGAGGATAACATTAATATGGATCTTACAGGTGTCTGAAGATGTACTGGTTAGTGATGACGTGTAGATACTTAGGATTCAATGCTATGAGATTCTTGTACCACCAGGATCGTTATCTGCTGAAGGAAGAACTTGGGGTCGTCAGAGTAAATTTACTACAAGTTTTCGAGTGGAGTATTCTGTTGTTTTCTCCCCCTTTATAAACTTAACATAGTTCGCGGACCACAGTTTTGTAACAATATTCGAATAGTCTGAACAATATAGCCATAACTTTGTCACGTGAATACGTGACACAGTGTAACAAACACTAAAATACACCAACTAAATTTTTCTCCTTGATTTTTCCCTTCTTTCTTCAGAGAAAATTAAAATACCAACCAGTTTCAATCGTATATAATCTGGCACATGGCTGGATTTATGCTTTCTCCCTAAGGGAAGTGTTATTAAATATTGTTCATAGAGTTCAAAGCAGTCCGCTTCTTGTTTAATTTGGAAAACGCAGTAAAGTTTTGTGTTGTACAGTTTTACGACGTTCCACTCGCTGAAAAATCCCTTCGTATCAGTATTCACTGTCCATGCCGTGTAAACCTTATTTTCCTTATTTATATTTTAATGTAAAAAAAATTAATGATTTCAGTCTTAATTCGAAAAGAAAAGAAAAACTCATAAAATAAAAATGTGGCCGGATGAGATGCAAAGTGTTTCCATTCGCATTAATCATTAATAATGCATTTGTGAAGGCTAATTCATTTGACTGTAACGTGCAACATCTACGGGACTCATTCTCCGTGGAAACCTGGAATAATGTACATTGCATGGTCCTGCGTCCTATCACAAACTCTCAAACGATACTGAAAATAGTAAAATTTATATATTTCTACCTTTTATGAAATATCTATATTGATGTAAGACTTGAGGTTCTCACAGCGGTGAGTATGAAGATATCCGTCTTCTGGGTTATTGCGCTGTGTAGTCTGGTCGATGTTAACCAACGTTTCAGAGGTCATACTGCCTCCATCATCAGGGCGATGAGT
>NW_019059822.1:607913-626918 GCF_000696155.1 Zootermopsis nevadensis
AAGTACGGTATCCTAGTGATAGCAAGTTGTAGAGACGATAAGGAAATTCCTCTTTGGTGATAGTAACAAAGACTCGGACAGTTTCTTGGAAGTTCGTGTTTCAGACTTCCGAATAGAAGCACTGTCGTTGGTACAGTTGTCCTTATCTGAGAGTGTCCATTGAATTCGTACAAAAGACCGGAGGAAACTGCGAAAGAATACAGAAGTTACGGAGACGAGACGTGTCACGTGACCGAGAGGATGACATTTTGTGGGTTTAAATTGTTATGGCTGTAGGCTTACTTTGTGGCATGTGACGGATGCTGTCCAGACATTAATACTCTTATTACCAGCGTTGTGTGATCCGTCAAAGTTAACGGGAATGGCCACTTTTGTGTTGAACGGTAACACAATTTAATGTCGCATTAATTTTAGAAATTACTTTATAGTACGAAATTTATAACATTTATTTGTTTTGAAAAATTTAATTTTTAAAACATCGTCACCGAGACTGTAGCCAATTTCCGCCAGAACCCACCATAGCCTCATCTACAATTCTTGCTACTAGAGTCACCACCGTCAGAACCTAATTTCAAAAATATGGACGGATATTGGCTGCTATCATCAACATGTTTCATACGGCAGACTCAGACCACGATTTTTTGCACAGGAAGAATTTATAACAAAAGCAGAATTTATATATTTTTTTTAAATTCAGCTCATAAACCGTTAAAACGATTAAAATGTCTCTGCGCGGGAGGCAACTGAACACAAGAAATATAAAACTGACTTAAGCCTATTCTGACAAATATATCGTCATCTCTCTTAGTTATTTTCAACTATAAACAGAAAAACAACCAACTCCACTACCCCCTAAAAAGCAGTCAACCCGCTCGATCCAGCTGCTGGGACCAGATTTAGCTCACAACTCAGCGATTTGTTCACCCTCGGGCGCGCAATGCGATCGTCAACTTGTCGACCGCAGCGCTCCTTACTGTTACGTGCTTGGAAACAACTAACAACCGTAAAATGTTCTCCATCTTGGTGGAAGGATAGAAAAAAAGGAGAATAGCAAAAGACGGACCGAAGATTTAACAAGGAAACAAAAATGTTATGAGAGGTGAAGATAGTTAAGAGGATTTTCAACTGACTGTCTACTTCAGCCAGGACAGCAACGAAGGAGGATAATGATTAACAAGTGAGAAGAGCAAGTTATATTTAATTTAAAGTGCTTTTGAAGGGGAAAGTACATCTTACGTATTATTTTATGACATTTCAGATTCTCACGGCAGGTCTTGTGGGCTGTGACGCGACGTTTCGGAGGAACACATTTTGGAAGTTTCTCAACTTGCGTCTGTTTTTATTGCAAAATATATTTTCTTACTACGAATTTGCTGTGACCAATTTCTTAAACGACCAAATAAATCAACTCTAATCCAGACACCTCGTTCACACATTGAAAATATTTAACACCTCGTGTGGCGAAGACGGCACATGACCTCTGTAATTCCTAAAAAAAAAAACAGAATCTATTAGGAAAAAATAATGAAAATATTCGGCATTTATTCTGAGAAACGAAACGAATCCATAAACAGCCTCTGCGATGGATAAACCGAGTGGTTCACATATTTACCACTATCTTACAAATGGCAGTGTGCTGTGCGCTGTGACCTTTGTTCGTGACCTCGCCGTATCTCTCTATGGCCTTGAAAAAGATGGAGAATTTGCAGATGAAGACGAAGCTGGAGGGGCAGAGAGCTCGTGCGAGAAGTCGATGGCCTACTGTACGTAGTTCGCTGCCACGGACAGCGTCTGCCATGGCTCGGTCTTGTCAGCCACAAACAGCCAAGACCGGATCCTGTCCCTATTTTAATAACTTACTCCAATGGATTCATGAAAATCCAGTTATATCTTCCAACTTCGTGTTCACGAATTTGTTTAACTGTCAGAACTACTAGACACACGCGAATTTATTCCCAAAGAACCTTCTTATCATTACAAGGCAAAGTACAAATCTATTACCACACGCAGAGCTCCAGTACAATCCACAGGCCCACACGAATACAAAAATAATGTTTTAGGGGACAGATGGATTCAGCTGGCAAAGCACAGGGTCTAACGGGCTTTGCAGCCCAGCAGTTACAACTACTCCTAACTACATGAGGTTTCTCGTGGTTTTCCTCAGCACCTACACGAAAATTCACGGATAATAGTTAAAGTTAGGCCAAGACCATTTCTTTTACATCCTTTCCAATTCATTATTTATCCTCTTACGTATTTGACAGCATTTAACATGAGCTACTGACAGAATCGTTAGACAGATCGTAAATGAGGCAAATGGTACCGAATAGCGTTGTTTACAAAAGGGGAGTATTTTATTGATCACTTAAGGAATTATTCAATTTGTCGAGAACGTCGTTGCCCTGTGGTTACTACTAACATTATTTTTTGAAAATGAGTAGGGGAGGGGGTCCTAAGACCTCTGGAAATAACCCGCATGTCTCGAAATATCACTCAGGACGTTGTAGTGACCTCAAAAACAAACGCTGGCTTTTGTGAATACGGTAATGAATCTTCGGGTTCCACGAAAGATGAGAAATTTTTTTTAAGGGACAGAAAGACTACGAGCTTCTCAAAAAGGAACAACATGAAGTTAGCCAAATAAGAGAACATAATTTTCACAGGAACAGGTCTGTAGCTATGTTCTCTGAAGCAAACCTGAAACATCTTCAAATCTTCCACTCTCTTATTTAAGTCACGAAAAAAATCCTTTAACTCATATTTATGATGATATTCTGATTTTTGTTCTACAAAGTCAAAAAACCAAAGCAGTGCATCATCGCCATTTCTAACAGGAACAAAACAAGTTAGCAAGATCCCGCAGGAAGAAGGCAAGAAGCTGGTGCTCACATCCATTCTGAGGGAGCCGAAGCGCCCCAGGTGGCATACATCATACTACATTTACTTTGCCCTTCAGGAAATATGTCCCTCGTCTGCAGGGGTACCAATATAACAACCATAACTTCAAGTTTGTGACGTCTCCTTACCACGCAGTCGCCCCGCTACATTAATTCAAATAACATACTATTTTCTTCATATAATTTACATTGGTTGTGTGATTTAGGCGTCTGTTTAGGAATTTATAGCATTACTTGGGCTACTCCCGAGACCTTTACCTCTCGAGCCGGCTACGTTATATCAATGTATCGCGCGGAGTTAGAGAGGGGTTGGGGGTTGTTCTTGAAGAAGCCCTTCTGTGAGGGAAGGGTTGTGTCTGCCTCACAGGATGCAGTGTCTATAGTCCAAGGAAAATCGACAAAAAGTTTACAAGCGAAAGGCACTTTCCCTCCAGAAGACAGTCAAGTTTAAAATAAAGCTACTTACTTGTATTAAATACAATTTTAACACTTTCCAGCAGTCGGATGTTACTCGACGCATCAGACAAAATAACAGAAACACGTCATGACTCCATGAAAGAGTCCTTCATGAGAACGAGAAATCTTAAGTTTGAACAGGGCCCATTAAATCACACGAAAGGCAAAGTGGCGTAACTGAGTATTGCCTGTTCTATCTCTATTTTATTTATTTATTTAGTGTTCTGTCTGACGACAGGTCCATATGAACAGGATCCTTCCATCCTTTTCTCTTCTCGGACTGGGACCTGTTCATATACGTTCTTGGCAGATGATCCAGAAGTGGTTTGCCATTGCATTCTTCTGTGTGTGAATGGAGTAATGGTTGGGAGGCCACGGAGGTTACACCAGAATTTTCAGAGATTGACCAAAAACCTAGGTCAGATCCCGGGGCACAGACATGAACCCTGGTCTAGTCGAATTCAAAGCAGGGGCGCAGAATCGAACCTCGTCTTGTTCTTGTGGTGCGATTCATAACGATTTAATTAGCGTTCCCGCACAGAAATATGTTCCACGAACTGTAGCAAACAAAGGGCTGTAATCTTGCAGGGTGGTTTAGAAGTTTGTGTGGAGGCGGAGAGGGTAGGAAGGGGAGGTAGAAGTGAAATGACGAATAGGTTCCCGTCGTCTTCGAGAAAAGCCAAGCGAGCGAGCGATCTACTTGGTCGGGATCTTGTATAGTTTACTCTTGAGGAGTTGAATTAACTTGAGCGTCAAGGAGATGGCAGTGCCAGATGAGACACATGGGGTCACTTGCTTCTGTCTGTCACTGCTACCGACTTCGGTTCTTTGTGTCTCGGAAAGTTAGATTCTGTTCTTCAATGGTATAACTACCACCCATTGGTACCTCTAAGTATTCCGCAGTTGGTCGAGACGATCAAAATTCTAACCCAAGATTTTAAAGCATCGATACGGCACTTACCACCAATAACTTCCAGCCTGGAAAGTACTTACAGGGCCATTGACTAAGCTGAATTACTGTAGATTTGTCGCGAAACAAACTCTTCAATCATTTGAAGCCGAAGCTCGTCTAAATAACATTTAAGAATTCAATACCGCAAAGAAAACACAACTCTTCACCATTACAAAGATCAACTGGTTAACGCTGTTTAAGGAAATAATCGCGGTTTATTCCGAGAATCATAGTTCGTCTGAATTATATTTAATGATTCAGTCCGTACCGCAAAGAAAACACAACTCTTCACCATTACAAAGATCAACTGATTAACGCTGTTTAAGGAAATAAACTCTGTTTATGCCGAGAATCATACGAAACATAAATACAAAATGCACAGTTATTAATGGTTGAAGTAGGTGGTACATATAGTTACCACAGTGCTTTAAAGTGTTAAGCAACTGGATGCCTACCAAAGTAACTAGATAACTAAGTTCTTCAGAAACCGTTTAACTTCCGTGAATCACTTCTCAGGAAGCACGAATAAATTATGTATTTGTCGTTCTCATCTCAGAAGTTCGCACGATAGTCATGCTGGTATTACTGCAGAGGGAAATTAGGATTTACATAAATGGGGTAACATCCCATGACTTGAAACTTGCAACACAATAACACATTTTTCTAATAATTTGGAATTGAGAAACTGAGAAATATAATTATATAAATTAGGCGCAAAGGTAATTACAAATAGGGAATAAATTTATATAATTAGAATAAATACGGTCCGATAGGAGAAATGCGCCAATAGATATAATTACAGGCTATCAGACCGCAATACCAAATGCTAGGCGGAAGAGCTTTTCTGATAGAGAATTAAAGTAAATAAATTGGATTAATTGATTAAAGTCGTGCGGATCATTCCTAAACACGAGTACAAAAAAATCTGTTCATTTCGGTTGATCTGTCACACACAAATTACATTTTGTTTGATAAATCACGTTTCTTCAATCGGAATTAATGTCGGACGTCACAGAAGACATCAATTTCCGATAATCATTCCAGCCTCACGCGCTATTTAATACGAGCGTAAAGAAGTACGTATTTTAAAACACTTTTTTTATAAAGGCGTTACTGCGACACCCGGTATACGACACAAAATGTAGTTTCCATCGCATATGGTCGGTACCCGAGAAAATTCGTGCCGAACCCCAGTTACTGCCAATGCGTGCGGGACGGCACTCCATCCTGTTGCCTGTCACGTGACCTCGGGAACACGGACAAACGCGTTGTATTCTTAATGCCTGCCCGGGGCGCGTCTTAAAGTTCGCCTACGGATATGCCTTCTGGAGCACGAACAAACACAGCTCACACATTACTTACAATAACGTAAAGTATCACGTGTCCGTCCGACTGACAGACACTAATTCAAGTGCCGTGGACACACAGACAACGCGAAACTTCACGTCGATCTCATCTCTTGATTTGCATCCGGAAGAAAAGATGATCGAATCTTAGAAGGGTTTTTTTGGCTAGCAGTACAATTAGTGGGCAATGCTTTAGCCGCGTCGATGGAGTTGGTAGAAGTTCGAGTGATCGCCATGTTAGAATTATTAACAGACGAAAAGTATGGAATAATAACGTAAAGAAGCCGCTATTAACAACTTAAAAGGTTTTCCTGGTTTCAAGCGGCGTGACTACTAACATTCGGAGCAAATCTTCGCCTTCATCTTCAGGGCGCTTCCTCCGAAAAGTTAATACCCAACCACAAGACGACACAGCGTTACAGCCCAGAAGATTAACACTGAAATCTTCACCGTCGTAAGAAATTAAATTTTGTTTTCTTTTAACACGAAAATTTGCTAAATAAAACACCGTCTCAGACTTCCGATCTATTACAGTCTTTGCTTGTCATTACGTCTTTCTATTTTATCTATTTCCCTTCGTTTCTTCATCTCATATTCCTCCTGCTCTACTCTTCCAACTCCCTTCTCCCATTCCTTTCTTAATTCATCCCTCCTTTAATGTTTCCACACACATTCGGAAAACCTATATTAACAAATTAGGTAAAACCACACTTCTTTAAATTTTAATAAATTTGTGGGGTGTGCACGTTCTTTCTGCCGGGTATAACACTGGGGTCAATGCAAGAGCGAACAGGTTAGTAAATTGTGTCGGAACTACCCCCCCCCCTCGCCACACACACACACACTCCGGTCTACCGATTCCCTGGAGAATACGCCTGGAGCAATTCACAACCCTCCCCCTCATTCCCCCACCCTTTCCTTTTTTCCAGCAGACGCCGTGAAATATTCAGTTCCCCTAGCTCCCTGGTACATAAACCGACGGGCTAACGGGTGACCGCCCTCGGCGGTGTGCCAGGAGTTCTAAGGCGATTGAAACGAGGAATATCTGTCAGTTCCTGGAGGCCGCGTCAAACGATACTGATGCTGATTTTGGAGCTCCTGTTCATTTTTTTGGTAAAATAATTATACGAGTTCCCCTGTTTTCGGGGCAGAGAAACTATCAGAGACAAACGATAAACAAAATATCAAAATATCTATGTTATATTCGATATATATCGATACATCTTTCCCGTCCCTACTTCTAAATCTCGAAAACGAGAACGGAACTGCAGTCTTCTGTTAACAAATTAGCAGCAAAACAATTGACTGTCGTCTCAGGGGTTAAATTCCAAGACCAAACGAATTCAGTGCGAAATTTCTCGCCGTAATTTATGTTTTCGTCACATTTACAACACTCAAAACTTCGAGGGAACAAATTAACAAATTAACCTCCGTGATAACCCCGAATTTCACACCAAGTGGTATGATCACAGTTCAGATACCCTCTGAAGAAGAAAAAAAATCGATCAACAGAAAAAACAAGTGAACAACAGAGCGCCCACGCAGATTCTCTTGTTCGACTGCGTAAAAATAACCTGAAATTACAATACATAAATTATTTCGATTTATTTCCGATGTTACAGCCTTAAAAATGGGACTATTGACGAGAATGTAGGACCATGGATAGTGAATTTTATAGATGTCCAAGCCTACACAGCAAGTCCCAGGAGAAACAGCGGCCTGGGCTGTGTGGGAACTAAAAGGGCACATGTCAAAGATATCAGTCGTGTCATTCGGGCTATTAACAGACAAAGAAACCATGACAACAGAATTTAAATATGCCAGCATCGTTAAACACAGCTTGAGAAAGTATCGATAGACTTTTTAAATCGCTGAAACATTACAAAAATAGCTTTCTTAACCACTTTGTCAAGAGTGTGGTTTATGTGATATGTCCCCCTTTGAAACATATGCGCTCAGTTTTAGTCAAACAGAGACGTGTACTCGCTGTGGAGTACATATTCTTCACTAATTTGCTCCCTGCGTTGGTGCAGAATAAATTGTAGATCAGAAAACAAATCTTAATTAAAACTTTCCACATAAAAATTCAATCTCTATCTGTTAAGTACTGTGGAGATTACACTCGCTGACGGACTGACAAGTTTTAACAGCATCACCATTAGACGATCTCTAAATCGAATAAAAATACACAGGCCTGTTTGCAACAGAAGCGAATGTTCGTTGGTTCGTTGCTGATAATTTGCTGTTTCGCCTTTTTTATTTATTTATTTAGTGTTCTGTCTGACGACAGGTCCATATGAACAGGATCCTTCCATCCTTTTCTCGGACTGGGACCTGTTCATATACGTTCTTGGCAGATGATCCAAAAGTGGTTTGCCATTGCCTTCTTCTATGTGTGAATGGAGTAATTGTTGGGATGCCACGAAGGAAAACTCCGTGTTGCCTAGACCACGGCCTTGCCCAACACAAGTTATAAATTCGGGCACCGCCGGGAATCGAACCCGAGACCCCAGGATTACAAGGCCAGCGTTCTGTTTCGCCTTACGGGACAACATTGAAGACGTGTCTTGTTACAGTCGCTGCCATGGCAATGCTGTTAAGGGGGTTTGGGACCTGCTGAAATATGGTTTTCGAGTTACACTTGAAATTTACAAGTAAATAATATATTAATATAATTGACCGGGTCCGCTGATACGTATTTCTACTGGAGCAGCTATCTCTTTTATGAACACGGTGACATCAAAATATACGACTCAACAAACAAGATGGAGTTTAGAAATATATTTTTCCCCCTTACAACCATGACTTTCGTCAAATTGAAGTGTATCGTGGGAAAAACAAATTTTAAGCATGGAGGTTACGTTCTTTTATTACGCCATCAAGTTCTTTATTTAAAACACAAACATTTCTTCTCGTTTCAGTAACGCCGAGGGAGGAGACAGAAATATAGCGTCACGTAATGCAAAGATGTCTCAGGGCAAACGCATGACCTTCAATTAGGGGTGTACAAAAACCCTTACTGTTCAACCCTGCCAATAAACATTGCTCTCAGATCAGGTGTAATTAAAACATGGAATACGTGCACTTTCAAATTGTACTTAACGAAACATTAAACGCTATTAAAATAAAATAAAGAAGTAAATGAAATTTAATTAAAATATCGATGTTCGTCTTCCGGGTTGTAACGTCGTGTGGACTTGCACGTGGATACTAAACGTTTCGGAGAAACATGTTGCCTCCATCTTCAGTACGGTTCTCCGAAAGGTTGGCAGCTGCGTGCAAGTTCACATGGCGTTACAACCCGGAAGACCAACATCTGCATATGTTTCGAAGTGAGAAACCCTAAATATTATAGAAATTAAAACTTATGACAGCTCTCATCAGCTACTTGAGAATTTAAAGCCCAATGGTAACTATATATACCACCTGTTTCAACAATCAATAAATCTTCGTTTTGTATTTACGTGTTTCGTGTGATCCTCAGTGTAAACATCGATTATTTCCTTAAACAGCGTTAACCAGTTGATCTTTGTAATGGTGAAGGGCTGTATTTTCTTTGAGGTACGGACTGAAATCTTAAATATTATTTAGACGCGTTTTGATATTTCTGTCCCCCCTCCCCAAATAAAGTGTCTCTCACTTGTCCCCCTCCAAGTTTTCTCTTTGCCTTCACTCTCTCTCTATCTCTCTCCTGCTTCAAAGGATTAATAAGACGCCTACACAATCTGCACCGGAGTTCTTTCACCGAGGGCAAAGCGGCTAGGGCGTGAAGCTAACCACCTAGTGACGTCAAACAAAGACTGGAGCCTTACCTCCACCATTCCATACGTCTTCGTGGCGTGATGCTTAATAAGTACTAGGGATACCTTTAGGTTTCACCATTTTTTATTTATTTTATTTATTTTGGAAATACAAGTAAAGGAGCACTTCAATTACTTATTTGGTATCCCCCCTCGGCCCCCTTCACCTGGCCACTGCAGGGAGGAAGTACCAAGGTATACCGGGAGCGGGCGAGGAGATACGTAGTTCAGTTCAATCTGCTAAAAGCCCTGTACATCATGCAGCGAAACGGTGTTCACCTTCCGTACAGACACCTCGCTGTAGCCTTGTACAGTATGATTAAGCTAAGGACATACCCTGTAGAAACCAACGGGGTTCCGGTACAAAATTCTGCAGAATCATCACACTTCTCGTCAACGTTTCCTTCGGAACCCTACCACTGACCCGCATTGGCCCTACAGACTACTATGAGTTATTTCTTGCCATGTTAGGAAGTATTCTTTGGACCAGGTTGCGCGTCGGTTCTGCCAAAGACAGCACAACCCACAGAGACATCAATGCTTCGAGTGGGATTCGAACCCTCGATCCCACCTTGAAGCAACCACTCTTCCTGAAATCTCTGGGTGAGCTGTGGCGGATCTCACAGCAGTCCTGAAATACCGAACTGATGCTGCGTGTCGTCCCGCAGACGCTGACAGACGTTTCTGAGCTGCTTACTACCTCTGAAACATCGGTAAACGTCTATCAGAGTACACGGCTCAACAACCCAGAAGACATCCATCCTCAGACTCACCGACGTCAGAACCTGAAATCTTACTCTATTCCCGAGTTATGATGATCTGACTACTCTGAGGACGTCGATGTTGGTTTTCTAGGTCGTAACGCCATGTGTTAACTTGTAGGTAGACACTAGTTTTTCGGAGAAACATATCGCTTCCATCTTCAGTATTGGATTTCCACCGGTAAGTCTACACAGAGTTACAACTCAGAAGACCAACATTGACTCCCCGGTGGAAGTCGGCCGATAACATAGGTAGTTACTTCAGTGACTGAGACATCCGATTTCTTAGCAAACAGACCCCAAGGGACAGGGGCCCTCCGCGGTCCAAAGCCCAGACGTCCTGTTATCGGGACTAATACACAGAAGAGAAGAAAATGTCTCGGCAGGGGATCGAACTGCGATAGGTAGACAGACGCCAGTGACCGAACTGTACTTTAGCCCTCGATCTTAAGCTGCCTTTTCCAGCGCACGCCAAGTCAGGGGCACAGCCACTGAATCCGCAGGGAGCATCAGTCGTGCTATCTGCTGGGCGTATGGCGAGTTATGTGTGGTGTGCCCTGTGGGCAAAACAGAACCAAGTTCGATTATTGACTTATCATGAAATCTGCATCACACATTATGACATCTGAGGTTCTCAAGGCGGCAAATATGATTTCTGTCTTTGGACAGACTCCAAGATCCTAAAATCAAACCAATACAAAACCAAGACTGTTGTAGGATGATATTAATAGGAAACACGCAACTTAATTGTGTTATGAATATCTGGTGCCCCGGTTTAATATTAATTTCGTATGGTTTAATTTGCGAGTATTAAAACTGGAATTAAAAAAAATTTCAAAACTGTGAATTCATTAACGTAGCCGGTTTGTATTCCACATCCTGTGACGTAATTAAAACTAGCATACGAAAACAACAGGTCCAAGGACTTTCCATCACTTGTCTAGCAAAGCACCAGAGAACGCATTCAGTACGAGGACCAAAATAGAAAGAACATCGGTGGGCCTCGAAAGGGTAGCAATTGCGGCCCTTCGAAGCACAATACGCACTCGAAACTCAAGTGCTAATGAACTTCTCCTTGCCGCAATTAACAACCGACAAGAACTACGGCAATTACAGAGAAGCCAAGGTTTCCACGGAAAAGAGGAATTGAAGAAGTCTTCGGTGTATCTTCAGGCCCGCCCGCAAACAGCTCTTTCGTATTTGCGTGGAAAAGTGTTACGTATCGCACGGTTTGTGACAGCAGACGACTGTTTCTTCGGTAATGGTTCCTCAGTTAAGAATGCGTGGAGCTCCACCTCCATTCATCATACAGCTTGGCCTTAGTCAAGGGAAAAATAAGTTACCTTCATTTCGTAGGATTTGTGGTTCTCAAGGCTGTGAGTACGAAGATGGAGTTGTAGTCTGGGCTATTATTACGCTGATTATGGAGGCAGCAAGGACCTCTGAAACGTCGGTAGACTTCTACCAGACTACACGGCACAACAGCCCAGAAGACAGCCATGTTCGCACACTTATTTCTTACATCGAATTTTGCGGTAGTGTCAATATCCAAAGGAAAATGAGAACACGGATGAAAATATTTCTTACTCTACAGCTAATAAAAGGAAACCTTCGCAATTTTCATTTTCCTGTCGTCTTGATTTTTCCGGATTACCATACGGAAGGGCACAGCGATTTAGTTTGACAGGGCAGTTCGCCATAAAAAAAAACCCTTGTACGTCTTGGCTCTCCACTGTGTTTTAGTTGAGCGTGTGGTAACGTGGGGGCACTGATGTCGTGACACTTGTAGGAATGAGTAAGAGGGTAGATTATCGGACAAATGAAGATTGGGGTGGAAAAGAAGACCCCATTTCTCGAAAAGCTTTACCTGTCTACACAAAAAGAGAGTAAGGACAAACATAACATAAATTGTCTGCGCGTTTTATCAACTGTACCCGACCGAGGAGCGCAACTAACTTACCGCGGGTGGTGTTATTGTACAGACGATCTTCGGGGTCTTACGGACTGACACTCGGGCACGGAAGCCCGAAGATTTTAAGGCAGCCAGTATCTCCTTCACCCCAAGCACACCCGAAGCCTGTTACAGCCTCCTATATTTCATAACGTCCACAGTTGATGTGTTGTCAGTGAATAAAGAATCAATAAACAACGCCGGAAGACACGATTACAGTCAGTAAATAAATCTGAAGAAATATTCCGGTGTCTTTGTAAAGCATTGTCCCGGAATTTCCTTGAAGTGACTGAGGAAAGCCAGGGAAAACCGGCCACTCGTCTGGATTCGAATCAGATTCCTCCAGACCCGTCACCCACTCGGATCGTCGAATGAGATGGAAGGACTTTGTCGGCGTTGCTTGTCAACACAGACAGACAGACAGACAGACAGACAGAGATCCCGGGTCCATTACAGTCTTTCTTCTTGTTAAGAATGCAGTAACGCCTTATTCATTGTATTCTTAACACTGACAGTCCGGAAGATGGAAACAATATGTTCCACCGAAACGTCGAGCGGCATCGACGTTTTCACCGCCGTTAGAACCTCATATCTCAGATAAGTTGTCACAATCACAGATTCCTCAGCGTTTGAGTTCTAAATTGTTCAGTATTAATTCATTTTACATACCCCGAAGAGAGGGTAAGTTGGGGTTGGGAATTCGCAATGGCTGAAATCAGATACGCAACGCCACCTCCTTTTTCCACCACCAAGACTCAAGCCCTGTGTAAAATATCAATCCGTCCTCAGAGTTTATCCCTTAGGCCGCCCCAAGAGACAAACCAAAATGTATAAAAACGAATGAGCAGAGTAAGTTCCAAACGAAATATAAAAAGTCGAAAGGTTGGGGGATGGAGAAGGGGCGGTAAGAAGCCAGGACTGTGGAACATGTACGTATATACAGAACTTGGTGCTAAAGTGTTCTATCTTTCAAGCAGAGATCTCGGTGGACGACGCTGCGTACATGCATATATCGTACAGCATCAGACGACGGACAAGACGCAATATTTGGGAAAGACAAACCTCCGGACATCTTGGACACGATGTCGGTAAACAGACGCCAAGTATCGCGCTTCGAAGATAAAATAAATTCTTCTGGTGTCTCAAAGACGATCCAATCATTCCCAGGAGACATCATCTTAGCCGAAGTTGGTAAATGACAACCGATGATCACTCACACACAAAAATTTTACATTATTTCTTTCCTACGAAAATATTTTTACAGCAACGAATGGACTGGCAAAGGAGAAAGGTTTCTTCAACTCCTACCCCCCGCACAATTCTAATCTACCCTCAGACTAGTAATCCAGGGGCGGACTCCCAAAAGACGGAAGGCAAGTGAAAAAATGAGCGCCGCATTTCCCCATGACTCTTAAAAGTATATCAATTATTAGGGGTTGGTACTACCAACCCTTCTTTCAAATAAATGCTACTGATTTCTCCGCTTCTAAGTATAAGACGTATGGAGACGCGCAGATACACACACAATTGATGCAGTCTTACATAAGAATTTATCAGAGGATTTTTACTTAAAGTTGCACTCCTGGGAAAAGACGAGACTACCTTCATTCTGTAATGTCTTACTTAAGAACGTCTAGCACTACGGTTAGACACGAACTATCATAAATATCACTAAAGAAAATCCGCGAAAATGAATAGAAAAATAATTGGTTATAAATGACGGATAAGTCTAAAATGTTTGCACAAAATCAGATAAAATTCAGTCCACATATTTTTACAAACTACATCGCAGGTCACAGGTCTCATGTCATAACTGTAAAAGTCAAACTTGACAAAACTGTCCTTACTTCTGTACCTACGTATCCATATGATCCCGCTTTAAAAAGTCATTTTTGTTCATTGGCAGCACTGTTTTCATATTTTAACGAATAATGATTTAGAAATCTTCATAAATAATATTTCTGTAAAATTCATTAGTGTTTTTACAACACAGTATTTTGCTTGAAACAGCAAAGACAACCTATGAAATTTCATTCCAGTAATATAAACTTATCCGGCTCGATCAGTCAACTGAGAACTTAATACTACGTCTCCCAGGCAACTAATCAGCTAGCCAGTCATGCCAACATTGCAACGAGAACTGAAGAAAATCAGCCGACAAAACGGAAGACAACTGAAAAGAGATGTTTGTTAACCTTCACGAATTCCCTTTTTTGCTAAAGAAGGAAGGGAGAAATTGGGGTGAGGGCTGGAAGGGGTGGGGTGGGGTGGGGGGCTAAAATAGATGAGAGAGTTCTCCAAGTCAATTACACAGCCGTTTAAAAGGTTAGACTACACGCAACCCTGAAGACACCTCTTTAAACACAGACCCGGGTACAAGGCTGTTGGCATTATCAGATGGCAGATAGCAATGAAATACAAGGGGAGGTTAAACACTTACGTAATCTCGGCACGGCACTTGCTAAGACCTACAGTTTCTCTTTTGGTAACGGAAACTCAGTTTCACAGGCTCCACTATAAGATTTAACGCCCGACGTCACGGAGTCCGCCTATTCGAAACGAAACAGTCACAGTACAGTTGGCACTCCTGCTTCGTATTCGGGAGATCCCGGGTTCAAAGCTCAACGCGAATTTCTGTGATTTTACTCAGACCTTCCGGGCAACCATAGCTTCCTTCCACGACCGTTCTAATTCATTATTCATTAAAAATCCTATTATTCGACGCTGATGTCTGAGCTACTGACAGCGTCGCTAAACTAATCAGCAACTTAATTAATTAATTTAATTTAGTGTTCTGTCTGACGACAGGTCCATATGAACAGGATCCTTCCATCCTTTTCTCGGACTGGGACCTGTTCATATACGTTCTTGGCAGATGATCCAGAAGTGGTTTGCCATTGCCTGCTTCTGTGTGTGAATGGAGTAATTGCTCGGATGCCACGGAGTAACCGGGGAAGCCCCCGGAGGAAAACCCCGTGTTGCCTAGACCACGATCTTGCCCAACACAAGTTATAAATTCGAACCCGAGACCCCAGGATTACAAGGCCAGCGTTCTAACCGCTAGACCACCTCATCTTATTATTATTTAGTGTTCTGTCTGACGACAGGTCCATATGAACAGAATCCTTCCATCCTTTTCTCGGACTGAGACCTGTTCATATACGTTCTTGGCAGAAGATCCAGAAGTGGTTTGCCATTGCGCCTGATGATTATCTAAATATTGGTCCTTTGCTTATCTAACAACTCAATTCGTAAACGTATGCTATTGTTCTATGATAATTTTTAGTCAGATTGGTTAAATACGTAATTAAATTACAGTTGTTCAAAATGGGTTCCACGCGAATGAGGTAATCGAAATGGCCTCTGTCCTTCCCGTAGTTAAGTATCTGTGTAACTCACAGATAGTACTGGTCGTGACGTTTCAGTCACCCTGCCTTAACAAAAGCCTCTCAGCTCTGAAAACGTGTAATGTTTTATTTTCAACTCCAGCTTCAAATATTCCTATATCACACAGATTGTATGCTTTTGTTATATTTCGTGCTTTTCGTTACATAGTTCATTCTCGCCGGAATGTTGGTATGACTGGCCACTCTCTGTCCATTGTGTTGGTACTAAGCTTCACAATAGGTTTCTCATTTCTTCCACGCGGCTAATATCAACTAAAATCAACAATGGGCCCTCGTGGTTTTCATTTGTCATTGTGATGGTAAATTGGTATTGCCAAAGCGTGAGTTTCTCCAATGAACGAAAAAAGTAAATATTTGTTATTGAGAACGGTTTCAAACGTGTTTCTGGTTACCATTTTCTAATGTTCAGTGTACAAAGGAAATGTAATAAGTTCTGCCTTTTTACTACGAGATGGCACCAGCAGCAAAGAAAAACATTTCACGTGTGTTCCTCTTGAAAGAATCAGCTCCGAAGAAGACAGGTACATATGTACGAAGGGGATTTAATTTGTTTTACATATATTTTGTAAGTTCAGAGCTAATTATTTACGTGTAATATTTTTATGTGATTTTAAAATTAGTTTCGTCTGTCATTACATCTTTGTAAGTAAGTTGACCACCACGGTGGTCTAGCGGTTAGAACGCTGGCCTTGTAATCCTGGCGGTCTCGGGTTCGATTCCCGGCGGTGCCCGAATTTATAACTTGTGTTGGGCAAGGCCGTGGTCTAGGCAACACGGAGTTTTCCTCCGTGGCATCCCAACAATTACTCCATGCACACACAGAAGAAGGCAATGGCAAACCACTGCTGGATCATCTGCCAAGAACGTATATGAACAGGTCCCAGTCCGAGAAAAGGATGGAAGGATCCTGTTCATATGGACCCGTCGTCAGACAGAACACTAAATAAAATAAATAAATATTTATATGTTTCTGAATTTCAGTAATAAAACCCTCGTCCTGAAACTACTATTTTCAACGAGTGAGCTTTACAGGCTATTCGAGCTGTTAATTATTATTCTTGGGTTCATTTAATATTGATAACACTATATGAGTTGCATAGGTAATATAAAATCAGGTCCAATCGAACACGTACAGAGTTTAACAGCATTAACCAAATTATCGTTGTCATGGAAACGCTTTGTGTTTTGTTTGCGAGAGAAACTAAACCTTTAAATATTATTCAGATCGATCATAAATTTTTACCATAATGATTTCTGTCAAATAAAGGAATTACACATTTTAACGATAACCTACGATTAATGTAATTACAAGCCTCTACTGTGGCGAAGTTAATTAATTTATTCATGTGCTTGGCAAGAGAAACAAACACTGAAACCAACAGTACATGCAACAAATAATATAATATTGATAACATTAACAATAATAACGCGGGAAACTTGTCACATATTAGGAGGTTACATGGGGGTCAGATCAAGAGCCAAAATCTGATGGCAGTATTGGAGAAACCGAAAATTTAAGCAAGCTTAAGTTCACAACTAAGCAAGCTTATAAATCTTTTACCTCATATTTTATGTTTATTACCATCAAAATATGCGTCTTCCACAGTTTTACATCTGCTCTTAACATTTCCTCAGCTTGTGTTAATTCCAAAGGAATGTTTTAAACAATCCTTTATTATGCCATAACAAAAGAATGTCAGACCATAATTTTACTACGTAGTCTTAAAAACATACAGAAATAAAAAAGTGTCCAGTTTTATTGCAGTAAAACATTCTACTTCGTTATAAAATTACAATTAAATTCTTTTAATTTGGAAATTAATTTTTAATGAAATAAATAAAATGAGGTTGAGCATGGAGGGGCACTGAGTCCATCGTAACGTCCGTTGCTAGGGAGATTAAAACGTCACAGGAATGCAGATTCATTCGCGAGCAACTGAGATTCTCGGTGTAAAAGCGCGCTGTTTCGTCGCTGCCCACAGACAACAGTGTGACCAACTGCGCGGAGAAAGAACTGGATAAAGAAATAAGGGAACATGGAAGAATAAATTAAGAAATGCACAGGGTAATAATTCCGATGCTTTCTTCAGAAATTTACCTTTGAACTTGACTGACGGGCCTGTGAATTTCCCGACTGTAGAGTCTTTTCCATTTAAGGATTCCCCAAGCGGAATTTTCCATGTAAGGATCCCCCACGCGGAATTTTACATGTAGGGATTCTCCATGCGGAATTTTACATGCAAGGATTCTCCATGCGGAATTTTTCATTTAAGGATTCCCCACGCGGAATTTTCCATGTAAGGATTGCCAACGCGGAATTTTACATATAAGGATTCTCCATGCGGATTTTTCCAGGTAAGAATTACACACCCAGTTACGCAAGCGCGCAGAAACGCGTGTCAATTTTCATGTAAAGCACCCGTTATAAGTAAAAATAAGACTTATCAATAGATGGAGCCAACAGACACACTGAAACCTGTTTACAGCAAAAACCTAAAAAAAACTCACAAATTTCATTTTTCAAACAAGTTTCCGTCTGATGCACGTTCTTCACTCGACACGCAAAACACTTCACGTATTAGCTGCTCAAATTAAGAGTCGTAAATTAATGATTAATCAATTCTCTTTCATTGGCTTTCTTTCTTTCCTTACCTCTGTTTACTACTTTCCTTCATATTCTAATACATTTTAAAGGCAACAATTTTCAATATCACACAAACTGAATTTGTAATTAATTTAGCGTAAAATTAAAAAGCAAATTAACGTAGGCCCATTTTTGCTGAAAATCTCAGGACGCAATTAACTGCATTGAATGAGTTGACGTACTGATGGTTACTCACATATTTATGAAATTTTCCGCCTTTCATCGAAACCGAGGGTTCATTAAGACTGTTCACAAAAGCGCACCAATGGACCCTATCCTGGGCTAGACAAATCCGATCCACAACTCACACGATATTTCTTTAAGATTCGCTTTAATATTATCACCCAAAGACGTATCATCTCTTCAAATTTCCGACTAAAATTTTCCGTACAAATCTCATTTCCAAATATATACTACCTGCCCTCAAATCAATAAGCAAATAAACATGGAGGAAACGATTACTACCCCCTTGTACCAAGCAACCCTTTAAGCACAACACAAACACCGCGTCCTTATAATTAAGAATCTCTTTTTTGGAACAGACTGTATCCCTGTTCCATATCTGGAGGTTGAATGTAAGTCTACTTGTCATGATAATTATTTCCACTGTTAAGAGCAATATTTGGAAACTCAGAAGGAGACGGGGCAATTGTATTTTGGACCGCGCCCATAAAAATGTTTACGACTTCAAAATTCTCCCCTCCTGCTCGCTCGCCGATACAGTAGAGCAGTAAATATGGTTTAATTAATGCAGCGAGGCAGCCCGGACGCTAATGACGTCCTAATAGCGG
>NW_019059822.1:629693-642110 GCF_000696155.1 Zootermopsis nevadensis
GCCCCGAATTCTGCTTGCTAGTACGGTCCAAAATATTCCACACACATCGACATTACAAGTTACTACAAGGTGTACAAATTAATTTTTAGCAAACAAACCTATCTACATGATAGACTAGAGTCTATTGGGTGAGATAATTTTCTAAATCACTATTTGGACTTTTGTCTCCAGTTATAATCGTTGTCATGGTAATGCTGTTAGGGGTTTTTAAGCCTTATAATACTTAATTACCTGACATCTAAAGTAATTAAGTAATTAATTATTTAATATAACTCCATCTATATTATTTATTTCTCATTCGTTCTTCGTTGGCTGTACAGCTCACTACATGCATTAACCAGCTTTGCTGAATTCCTTACTAGACACGCTGTAGGATACCTCTGATGGGTGATCAGCGTTGAGCAAAACCACAGGCCAACACACAACAGAAAAAAGGAAAACACACATCAACGCCTCGAGTAAAATTAGAAACTAATGACTACAATGTTCGAACATGTAAGTCCCACGCCCTAGACAGTATTGCCACCCATATAATGCTTTATTACCTTCATTGAAGAGACTCATTTTTAAATTGTGCTATAAAAATCGATTACTTCACAATCAACGCTCAAATTTGCTGCAGACAGGGCTACAATGCCATCCCATAATGCCTTGCGATTGTTTTTAATTTTATTTGATTTAAGAATATTTCATATAAACCACGGGCTCTTTATTATTACATTGTTGACACAGCCATCTACCAGCAGAATTAGGCAGCACAACTACCACTGTGGTTGGCAGAGCCATCTACCGGCAGACGTCTTGTATTATAATAGTCTCACTCTGAATGCTGAAGTTTTTACTGTGAGGAGGGGCTAATTTGCATCTGTGCAAGTATTATAATAGTCTCACCCTGAATGCTGAAGTTTTTACTTTGAGGAGGGGCTAATTTGCATCTGTGCATGTTCTGAGAATTTCTCTAACCCCTCAGAGCTACGCTGTGTTGTTCGCGAGTTACAGTCTGCGAATAACTGATCTGGCTTTATTAGATTGTACATGATTTATGCCGAAACCACACACACAGTTAACGGGTTACGATCCGCTCGTATTGCGCGCTGTTAACTCGTAATTTACTGTGCAGTCTGACGCTTTCAAGATCGCGTCGCTCACAATCGACCTCTCGGCACTGTGGACCAACAGCATAAATCATAAATCGGAAGATATTTTCAACATTTTTTTTTTTTTTTTGATATCTGTTATCGGTTTGGTTGCGGACAACATCAAACTGAATAGCGCACAGACAGTTGAATAATGACTTCCGAACAGCATTATTAAAATTTTTCAAAAAACAAAGCAAATTTATTTCAACATGTGACCAATTTCGTGCAAAACAGTGATAAGTTCTGTTACCACAAATCGTTTTTATTCAGATTTAAGCCCACTCAAAAACTGATAAAAAAATAATTTTATGTAACTAATTTCTCATCATATTCCTTCTTCCTCCGTGTTATTTCTTACGTATTTGGAAATATTTTCTCATACACGCAGTATAAACCAAGCACAGCAGCCCGTGAGTGACATAATCTACTTGTGACACTGTAAGTTATGCACCCCGTACAACAGCGTCACATAACCCATGTTCTACCCATCACTCGGTACAGCCCTCAACATAATTGTCTTATTAATGTCGTTCTGGGTTGTAACGCCCTGTGGACTCGTACGTAGAGATAAACATTTCGGTGAAACACAGTCTCATATATATCAGCCCTGAAGATGGAGGCAGTATCTTCCACCGAAACACTGGGAAACGTATAGTCTCACGCATAGACACAGAATCTAGTTTGCAACTCGAAATAATTTAACTTCGGTAAAATGGCAAACTGTGATCTTGGTTCTTAGATGCGTACTGGACGCCAAGAGTTCGACGCCCGCCGCTGAGTCCAGCGGCCGAGGAATGAAACTGACAAGTCACCTCGATACGATGCCCGGGGTTAAAATACATGGAGATGTAACTCCAGTCCCACATACGTCTTCTCGATGTGATGCTTAATTAAGCACAGAGCAACATTACTTAGTGCCTTAGGCTTCAGAGGACGAATTAGGACTCAGGACTTCGATGTTATAACACTTCTAATTGCATTGCCTTCCACTTGATTTCAGACTTTCGTGATATCTGATATTTATACGGTCTATAACGGACCAAGTGACAGCTTTACTCTTGTGGCAACGCCTTCAGATTATGAGCTGTTAATGCAACAGCGCACAGTACGCTGCTAAATTTATCGTTCATTTGTTTCAAATATCAGATGGACTACGTCGCTTAATATCCTAAAATTTAGCCGGAGAGACATTCCCTCTGCTTACTACAATACTGAGATTCATTAACATACAGCGCTGTCCAAAAGTAACAGATCATTAGATAAAACACTAAATGCTAGCTGGCTTCCTCAGTCCCTCCAGGCCAAATCCGAGATAGCATAATAATGTAGGCCACGATCACTTCCCTCTGTATATTTTCAATTTATCTATCGCCCTAACATTCGACACTAAACATTCTGAGCAACGGACAACGTCGTTAAATAAACCACAAAATAAACAAAATAATAATATACTTTGTAGAACTTTCGGATTTATATACTAATTTATATCGCTAACCTAGAAGCTGTCTCATAATAGATCAAAATCTAGATTTGAACACCAAAAATGGACCACTATTGGAAAGGATTTTGAGGGTTCCCTGATATTCTGCTTCTCTAATTCACGTGTTCTCCCATCTCCTTCTCGGTCTTCCAAGTTATGTTTTCCTAACGGTACCTATACGAAAATTAACATCCTTGATTTGGTTTCCCTAACGACATTACGTAAAAAGTAAAGTTTGTCCCACTATACGCCATGTAGGCGTTTGGGGTGAGAGGAGGTATAGCTCCTCCCTTCCTTGACCTCGGCACTAGATGGGGGTGAGTGGTCAGCATCACGCCCCGGCCGGCTTTACCCCCGGGAAAGGACCCCGGTACCCATTGTAGAGGAGGCTGGGTGGGCCCCAGAGCCGGTCTGGACGCAGAGGCTAGAGGAAAAATCCTCTGCCCCCGTCGGGGATCGAACCCCGGCCGTCCAGCCCGTAGCTAGTCACTATACTGACTGAGCTATCCCGGCTCATCTAACGACATTACGTAATTTACATAAATTAAGAAGTTTTTCTGTTATTTTATATAATAAATTCAAGTTCATATCGTCTATACAACTGTTTTGAAAGTCTGTATGCATTGTTTGACTCTGGTACAAAGGCATGAGCTGGCAATATTTTGAAAATCTTCAATAAAATCAAACCTAACCTAACCTAACCTAAACCAACCTAACCCAACCCATTTTATACTAACCTAACCTAAACAAACATTGCGTTCAACCTGAAAAAACCTTTCTAAACCATCCAGAGAGTAATTCAAAAATTTTCCAATAAAAAATTTAGTCTGTCAGTGATCCAATAAGTTTCGTCAAACAAACATCAGACCTGACCTCTCTCGGCAGTATCCATCACTTCTGATTAATATCAGCCACCAACGCCTCAATTTTATTGCAAAAAAAATTCAATTTCATAAGACGAGCGAAAAGGGGCGATGCAAACAGCATCCCCGAAACAGAGCACACGTTAATTGGAACGTTAACAGTGAAAAGGATGCCGTAAACTATAACTTGGAGATTGAATAGTGAATATAGCGGATGAATTCGGAACTAATAGGTACGTGTAAGACGGTTTCTGTGACGTTCGAAATTCAAAACAAAGGTCTTTTCAGTACAAAGCACTCGAGATAAGATCCGTACGTATAAATCCATGCTTTCTGTGGATGTTATAATACCTCTCAGTAACAAATTTTTTATACACAGAGTACGTCGATGTATTGAGTCTGTTCTAAATGGAAACAAAATGTAACAGTGAGCCCAGGGTTTGTCATCTGTTTGAGAACAAAATTTATACAGAAAGTCAAACTAAATTCTGTAGATTCTAGTCAATGCATTTCAGAGTTTGTGTCCACGTTGCTGTTATTTTCAGAAGACGTGACTGGAATCTGAGACTTCGTTGTACTGAATGAACGAATGAAATTCGTATCGTAATATAGAAAAATTGGCATTCAAAACTATAAGGTCTAATCTTTTAAAACTTTTTAAACTGGACTTCATTAGCTGTTACCACTTTTAACACAATTTAGTTAATGGAAACCTACAAATATAGTTGATATCTTGCATAAAAAAATAATAAATTGCAGGTATGAAAACGTGATTACTCGAGACTTGTTTTTATACGTTCACTCAGACAATTAATTATGTCGTTTTAAAATTTCATGGCGTATTACGTTCTACATGAGAAAACAAATCAGTGTGCATATGTTTCGTTGTTTTCTGAGTTTCCATGGCAACGCTAATCAACGTTGCAGCAGGGAGTTTTAGCATTGCTGTTTGGAGTTTGTTCAAATAATATATGAGCTACTGCTAACAGCACTCCAAAGAGAATGCTTCGAGAAACTTCGAAGTAAATAAGTGTTAAAAATTTTCTGACTGCTGATTGCACGAATTCTCATGCAATTGGCTACGGTTTTAAGGATGGAGTCACATGTGTACTGAAATATAACACGCAGACGAAATTAAACGATACGGAAATCAAGGAAATTAAAACAGAAAAGAATAAATGTCACAGTGCGCTGGGTTCTGCTGGTAAGTACAAAATGCTTTCCTCTCGAAATATAAACGAGAACTGCAAAATTTGATTAGATTACGTCATTCCTATGAACGTGAGAACAGACGAAGGTCGAAATGCGTACTCCTATTTGTACAGGAGGCCTGCACAGATTTCAGACCTTTTCTGCACGATTCTGTGTCCTTAATTTCACCTGACAGTCATTTATTTCACGCTTACTGGCAGAGATGATAAGAATAACAGATACTTTTACGCAGTCATCAACATAGCGCCGCTGCGTGCGGATAAAAACAATAAAAAACCACATTTCGAGTCAAAAAAGGAGAAAGAAGATGGCTGTCTTGTTGGAAGTGTCACCGTGTGGTCTGTTAGATACTGAACGCCGTTTAAGAGGAACCCACTGCCTCCATCATCAGGGTAACAAACGCGCGGAAAAATCCATAATCAGTGCGATGAGTGACTAATCGCCCTGATGATGTAGGCAGTAAGGACCTCCGAAACGTTGGTAAACTTCTATAAGACTACACGGCGCAGAAGACAGCCATCTTCAGGGAGAAATGAGAAGAGAAAATCGTGTATAAAGCAGAAAACAGGAAACAGAAAGGCATAGAAAATAATTAATAGGGAATAAATTTTAAAAAAAATAGTATATGAGGAGAGAAAGAGTTTGAGAATCCCTGTAGCAGTCCATCGATTCACTGTGAACAACAGAGCATTGCGCGGGGTTCACGAAAGTTGTTCGTCAGATTGTAGCATGGTTTAAGCGATACAAAAAATTGCAAAGTTCTTGACACTTCCGTTCAGCCCTCCTCCTCTCTCTCTCTCTCTCTCGTCCTTCGTACTTCACGGTTGCTATGTTACACGGGAAACGGCTTGCCAAACTATGCGACAAACTTGTTCCAGCGTCGGAGAAGCAGTTTATCACGGGAAATTCAAACACTGCGCTATAGCGTATGTACGTACTATCCCACGGGATATTAAGTGTTTTGTGTGCGTTGTGTGAAGTTAACTAATCTTGACACCTCACTTTACGTCAGTTTAACCATTGAAGGAAGAAAATAGACAGGGAGTACATTACTCCTATAGTGTGTTTCAAAATAAAATTCACGAACTATGCCAATTAAAATAATTAATGCAGCGTAGTTCCTGTCTTAAAACTTTCAAGTCGTAGCGGGGGTCGGGGTCAAACATATTTTTAAAACTGTTAAATTTCAATTCTGACGTCTGATAGCATGAATATTGGTATCAGCTGGGATGTGCCGTGTAGCCCAGATGATGGAGGCAGCAAGTACTTCTGAAACGTCGGTAAAAGTCTACCAGAATACACGGCGCAACAACCCAAAATACACCCACCTAAATACTTGTTATCCTAAGGACATGAAATGTCACAAAATCGGGACTCTTTTAAAAAAAACTCGCAAAGAATGCCTGTGGCTTTTGTCAAGTATTTCGTAATGTACGTACGTAGAGTTCTTCTTAATATATTTAAGTACTTGCGGTAAGTTACGAGAATGACCTGTTGAAAATATTCTGCTTTGTTATCCTGTTGAAATCAATGATTTCCAGAGTTTTAACCCCGCGACATTGAACAACTTCAGCCGAAATCTAATGAAATGAGAAGATGAGATAGAAAGAAAAGCGATGAAATGGGGAATGATTTAATTAACGAAGGAAACCTGCATCACAAAATGGGCCGAGCAGACAGCGGGGAGCCGGAAACAACACTACAGGACGTTTAAAAAGCCTCTTCCCTTCCTTCACATTTTATTCCTACCACTTAAATCTACGTGTCTTTCTTAGATCAGATCGTATTTACAAGATTTGCGAGTCTTTGAGTTTTCAAATCATGTTTGTTTCAATTCTTCGTCTTGTTACAGAGGGTAGCTTTGCCGACGGCAATAAAACTAGAATATTCTACGCATTTCTTACATCGCCATGATTTTTGTTCGTCATTTAAGCAATCTTTATAAACGCTTTCAAGCTCGTCTAAATAACATTTAATAATTCAGCCCGTACCGCGAAGAAAACGCAACTCTTCACCATTACAAAAGATCAATTGGTTAACGTTGTTTATGGAAATAATCGTTGTCTATGAGTCTAGTCCGTACCGCGAAGAAAACGCAACTCTTCACCATTACAAAAGATCAATTGGTTAACGTTGTTTATGGAAATAATCGTTGTCTATGAGTCTAGTCCGTACCGCGAAGAAAACGCAACTCTTCACCATTACAAAAGATCAATTGGTTAACGCTGTTTAAGGAAATAATCGTTGTTTATGAGTCTAGTCCGTACCGCGAAGAAAACACAACTCTTCACCATTACAAAAATCAATTGGTTAACGCTGTTTATTCTGAGAATCACGAAGAACACGTAATAATAAAGCAGAGTTATTTATAGTTAAAGCAGATGACTTCGGTGCATTTAGCTTCGACAGGCATCTCTCAGCTGCTCGTCCTCTGTTTCTGACGTACACCGGACGGCGAGAGGTGGGAGTTGGGGGGTCCAAGAGATGCTGTATCGACTCCAGTTGTCAATTTTGCCAAAGTTCCCTGCTGACTTCTTGAGGCATTTGGAGATGCTATTTCTCCCTACACAAAGTTGTTGACCGTTTCTATTTTCCCCGAACGTTTCAATTTGTAATGAAGAAACGTTCATTGCAGTATTTTGATTTGTACAGCACTTAAATTTATTTTACGTTCGATCAAATGTAACGAAGACTTAAATCACTGACATGATGAACGGTGAACATTCGAAAGCCAAGAGTAGATCTATTTTTGGTCTACTTGGCTATTCATAAAACTGCTTTATTATTTTAATATTTTAGTCTCTTCCCATACATTTGTCCATCTACCTTATCCTTAATTATAATTAATTATTCATCAATCATTAACATCTTGCCATTGCATTAAAAGTTTCGAAAACTCCACAGCTAGAACAGTGTCGTTAAATACACATTCATTATATGTAAAAATGACACTATCCGAGAAGCATTACTCAGATCTCTATTGGGCTTTTGAAATTTCTGAATGAATTTTTCCGTGATTTTACTCAGTTCTTCCGGATGAATGTTTCAAATCCTCGGCTATTCACCACTTCATTCGACTCTATACACAACCTCCGCAGTTCACATACCGAACGATTCGCGTCATTTGACTCTAAATAAATCATGTACTTGCTGCAGCATCCTGAAATAAGCTACGAACAAATCAACGTGTGCAGTACTGTGATACGCTTGTGGTTGTGCACCAGGTAGAACTAGACCCGGTCCCCTCGTGTGCAGTGAAGGTTGAAGGACGGTTCCCGAGGGATGCATTGGGAGCCTTAACACGGAGTTTGTGGGGAAACAGCGCGGAATACAGCCTCATTCGTCTTGTTTTGTTGAGTTGCCATAGCAATGTGTGACTGGAAGTCAGATAGCAGCGCCAAGGTTTCGTATTCTGCAACATTCTTGCGTTGTTTACAAACCAAAAAGCGAGGAGAAAATTCCTTGTGTGCGGCCAACTATTGAAACATTCATTAACTTTTACCCTCCCGGCCATCAGTCAGTCCCCCAGGAGAAAGATTTTAGCACAAAATATGGCAGTGTCTTCGATGTACGTCCAAATATCATCAGGATCACAGCATCAAGGAGGATGAGACGGGCGGGAAATTAGCATCAGGGATATACGAGTTTCAAAAGGTGAAAGAAAAAGACCGCCCGGAAGACCAGGGCGTAGATGGGAGGATGATATTAAAATGGATCTTACACAAATAGGTTCTCTGGATGGTGTGGATTGGATTCATCTGACTCGTAATAGGGAATGTTGCCGTCGGTAATCAGTCTTCGGGTTCCATAAAAGACGATGGTTTCCTTGACTACCCGAGTGAAGTGTTCGCTTTTCAAGGGCTATGTAGTTAGTTATTTAGTTAGTTAGTAGTGGAGCCATTTATATGTGATGTTTTTCATTATTGTAGTCGTTTACATTCCCTATATTTGTCGTCAGACGTTTTTGCTTAAAAAAAAAGGAATTATTGTCAAAACCACAGTTTCAGGGCTGTCCAACCCATAACCACGCGACTTCACACGGATTTCCAAATTACCGTCAACTCTCGCTATTTCCAGTCCTCTGTGTCCTTGGTGCATTGCGATTTATCTAACTTAGGGGAATTCAAATTTATGCGACAAAGTTCTGTTCTCTTCTCTGTCGGCATGAATGTTGAAATAATTTATTTTTAATTTGTTTCCGCATTGAACACGGAAATATTTTAATTACTCGGATATCTGGATATTTTGTTGCGTCCTAGATATCGACGTCTCGCAACTTCGAATCGTGAAACAAAGAAGACGTATCGGATTCCATTCAAGAAACAAGAAACTAAGGCGACACAACGGGTTATTAAACTTCACGGACGAGGACACAGCTTAGCCGCATCAGCGTCACCTATCACATTCGAAAATCATGTCAGTACACAGACGAAAAATAAACATTATTTCAAAAAAATTTCCCTCAAATTTATTTTAATTTTAAAAAATTCCGAATTTGACAAATCTATTTAAAATGCATTTCGTGTTAACAAAGGTCGCGTTGCGAAATTATAAATGCACACAAAAGTTTAGTCGGAAGTTTTCTTGTGCCTGGGAGTCGCCATGGCTTAGAGTTTAAGAAGACTGATGTCAAAAGAACCTAAAGACACGTGGTGTTGAGTGAGTCAATCGACCCTTTTAAGACACGGGTACCGTAAGTTAATATTTATAAAATATGTATTATAGACTTCGGTCAGAGTACTAAAATATTATTTATATCATTTGTTTGTTTGTTTGTTTGTGAGCTGTTTATCATTCAATCCTGCGTTTAAAGTGAAAAGATAAAGTGTATCAAAGACGATAATAACTGCACGTCACGACAAATGGCCGAAGCTTTCAACCCGGAACTACGCGAAAGACAACCTCGATAATTTCTTTTCTTTATTTTCAAAATTACCAGACGATGTCTAAAGGATCTGAGAATTTTAACTTGGAATGCTACAAAAACAACCGATACCACCAAATATTTTGGTAATTAAATACACAGAATGACGAAAGAGGAGACGCGATTTATTTAACTCGAGTTTATGAGATGGTAAAGTTGCGTCATATTGTGATATAATAAATATATATTATTTAAATCTTAAATAAATATTAAAATATTACAATAATTAACATTTAAAATATTTATATATACGAGTTTACTTTTTTAAAGAAAGCGTCAAAACATTCACTTTATGAAAAATCATATGCCACTATTGCGTATACCAAGAGACGCAGTTGAATCTTACGAACTCTCCGGATCAAAGTCGCTGGTACTGAAAAGAGAGAAGGAGAATCACTGAAAAGAAAAGAAAAGAAAAGAAAAATAGTAATGTTCGTCTATGGATGTATCGAACAGACTGTACTGAAGGTAATAACTTGTATTATTTAACCGTTCACTTCCCAGAATGCCCCACGTTCGGCAAGACGCTAAAAATGAGAGTAAAACAGGAACACGTAGTTAAATAAAACTGTTACATCAAGAATGTAACAAGTCTCAGTTTGAGTTTAATACCGCCGATCACAATGACAGCTCCGTCCTGACAGCTCGAAAATTGGATCTTAATCGTGGGTTTGAGTCCCACTCGATATATTCCTGTGAACCATCGTTTTTTATGTATTCCCCTCTGTAATCAGAGGCCATTCAAAGAGCTGATCCCCCGTATAGGACGCCCTGCCAAATGTCTAAATTGATTCATAACTTCATAATAGATTCTAAACTACTTAGAAGCGCTATGAGGTCTGGTTCCTAAAAAAACTAAAAAAACAACAACATCATATTACGTCGAGGTTGGTGTTCACCGTTGTAACGCCGTGTGGCCCTGTTAGTAGACACTAAACTTTCGAAGAGAATACAATCTCCATCTTCAGGGCGTTACTACCAAACTTCCACGTGTCTTAAGGGAGAGAGGATCTGACATTTCGTCCCGATATCAACCTGGATGGACCCCCAGAGCTGGCTTGGGCGTGGTGGCAAAGAGAATCCCACCTTGAGCTTGAATTGAAAACCCGGTCCCTCAACCCGTAGCCAATCACTCTTCAATCAGATTTGCCCATCCCATATCCCACACCAGAAAAAAAGAGTCTGCATAAATACTGAACTGATTTTCTTCTTAGGTTCCATTAAAGGTATCAGCAAAGTCCCCCAAGGAACAGATTCTTTATTAAAATACCCCAGGGTAAATCCTACTTCATTCACCCGAACAGGTGTTCCCCATAAACCGCGCAGGGTGCAGGCACTATTTCACAGTTTGTATTTGCCATCCTCCCTCTCGGTTCTCAAATGACACAACCAATTACCAAAGACTCCCGGTGTTCGTAAGCGACTGCACACCAGCTCCTCACAGTTTATGAAATATGCTGCCATACATTCCCCCGCGTTTAACTAAAACTGCCTGTCGCGTTTTCATGATACAGTTAAGGACATAATACTGTCTGCTTTCTACCACTAGACTTGACAAGCATTTCAAATTCATGGGGCTAGCTCCAGAATTACGCAACAGCTGGTATCAACACGTCATAGTGACGTCAGATACTTGGCTTTGTAGGTTTAATAAGATGAATTTACGCGAATTTCTAAAGGCGAAGGTTACACAAGTCGTAAGTTGCTTCATAAATGGTTGGAAGAAATTAACCATGATCTACCACGGAAATGGCAGTCGAGTAACTGAGGTACATTAGACGCTGACAGTCGCTCAGCTGGCAAAGAAATTCAGTAACTTTTGTGGAACTATAATGTTCATTATCGTGTTGACAAGAGCCTGTTACCGGAATCCGTCCTGAGATGCATGACGAAAGATTAATTAATATACGAACGAGATTCGAACTGAGTACTTTCCAGATAGGAGGCACGAGTATCAACACTTAATGAGTGACACTGTGTGAGATTAAACGGACGCTTATACGCGAAAAATTGAAAGGATTAAGTTACAACATTTGGAAATTACGATACAAAAGAAAAATTGCATTCATACAAAAATTAAGAGCTGATTAAATTGGTGGAATGTTTTTTTGCAGCGTAGTTTAGAAACTCGTATTCCAGTGTGCTATCTGAAAACTTAAAGATTTATAAAAAAAAATTAAAAACCAATAATATTTGCTGTTGTTTTGTATGGATGTAAAATGTATTCTCTGAAGTTAAGGGAGGAGAAAAGATTGAAGGAACATGAGGACCGCGTGCTGAGGATGGCTGGAGTGAGAAAACTACATAAATGTTACTCCTCTTGACGAAATATTATTTTGGCGATAGGATGAGATGGGCGAGACATGTAGCTCGCATGGGAACGTGATAAATGAGTACATAATTTTAGCTTGAAAACATGAAGGGAAGAGAACGCTGGGAAAACTTAGGCGTATATACGGGATAATATTAAAGTGAATCTTATAGAAACATGTTTGGAGGATGTGGATTTGATTAATCTGACTTAGAATATGGAACGGTGGCGGACTATTCTGCTCGCGATAATAAACCTCCGGGTTCCATTAAATAAGGGAAATTTCTTGACTAACTGAGCGACTATTAGATTCTCAAGAACTCTGTTGCGTTGAGTCGGCGAGGAGGAGAATGAGTGTACGTAAGGTATATAAATATACGATCACTGCTCCGGGATGAAAATTAAATTGACTTTAGTTATTACCCGTAATAAAAATGTCGTCTCTCCAATGCATCCGCCATTGGAATGTTATTCACGAGACCCGACAG
>NW_019059822.1:647311-665987 GCF_000696155.1 Zootermopsis nevadensis
CTCCGTGGCATCCCAACAATTACTCCATTCACACACAGAAGAAGGCAGTGGCAAACCACTTCTGGATCATCTGCCAAGAACGTATATGAACAGGTCCCAGTCCGAGAAAAGGATGGAAGGATCCTGTTCACATGGACCTGTCGTCAGACAGAACACTTTAAAAAAACAACAAACAAACAAACAAACAAACAAGGAAACGGTACATTCGTCAATTGCAATTTAGACCACAGTGTCCAGTTATGTGAGCGCCCCCTCCCCGAAGAAAATCGAAGTACAGGAAGATAGTTTCGTTTCAATCGCCGACGGAAAGGGCGACTTTTGGGAATGGTTTGGCGTCGACTCGTCAGCGCGTTGTGGTCCAAGCGATGAAAGAAAGAAAGGTGCAGTGGATATAGAGCGTCAACTCTAGCAGAGCCACCTACCGACTTCTCTTTAGAATTTATCGTGAACCCTTCGAAGAACCAAAGTCGAGTAATGAGAAACACAAGAATCGGTCTACACCCTGTGACCAAAATGCACAACTGTTTGGTGTCTGAGCAGGTGGTACATATAGTTACCATTTTGCTTTAAAAGGGTATAAAACAATATTTTCTCCTAGCAATAGACAGAAGGCATGACGTAAAAGAAGACTGACAATTACACAATGTAGAAGTAAATTTTATAAAAGATCTGTGTTAGACATTTTTCAATACGGAATATCTGAAGTATAATTCACACACGTGGATTTTCGGAAGTGGAAACTACTGCCGTCTTCAGATTCCTTATGAATTTGATATTAGGAGGCAACGGTTGGGTTATAACCCGGGACCTTTCAAATACAGGCTAGTACGCTAACCACCATACTAAAGAATCATCAAGATATAAAATTTTGTCTTAATTTACGCCAAAATACATGATGATTACCTGACAGGAAACGATATTATAACTTACAGAAATTTTTATCTCTGACCATGACATTGATGATAATAAGTTCACCAAATTTCATGAAAATCCTTCAACTGGCTCAGGAAATCAGACGAAGCGACTTAGACGCAGGCAGGACTTTCTCATAGTGACGATGCTATAACACGTCATACGTGTACTTCGGTTGGCTGTTCTCCGCCGTCAATAACTGTCTGTCAATACTGCAAGCCAGCAGCCTCGTACAGAAACTAATTGCTGCAGGGGTCATCGAGACGCGCTCATTTATCTGCCTTTGTTCGGTCCAAGGTAGAGGACCCGACAGCCTCACTCGGCTTTCAAGGGGTTTTCCTGGCGTATCCTGGGACACCGCCTTAAAATAGGTCACGACACAGCCCGTTCCCACCCCTTCCTGTTCACAATAAATAAGTAGATTTCACTGTACAGAGTCCTTGTTACAGTAGCTCATCGACTCAAAAGTTTTCCATCTTTTAAAAACATTCGAGAAACCTACATTTCCCTCTCCTGAGGCAGTTTAATCCAATCCAAACCGTCACACGCAATTCATTTGTGATCCATTATAAAAGTTCGCCAGTGACAAATGCGAAATACTAGTAAAGTTCCCGTTAATATTGACGGTAAAATATAAATAATTAAACGCACACAGTAATAAATATTATCCTGTATGGCCCTTAACAGCATTTCCATAGCAACGGTTGTAACAAAACTCATTGTCCAACAAGACTACAAAAAAGAAATTATTTATCAAGTTGCCAATCAAAATTTGACAATTTGTAGACAGACCAGAAAAGAGCCTGGGGAAAACCCAGTTGACATAATGAGCTCATACACCAGGCCAATAACGCTGAGACATCGCACCGATTAATAAGAGCCAACAGATCGATCAAGAGAATTTATCCAAAGCTGCTGATACCAGGATCGCGTGTCTGCCTCATCTGGGGCAGAATCCCTCTAACAGGGGTGCAGCCCTGCTACCCCCATTTGAAGTACATGGAGCCCCTCCCCAACCCACGAGCACTTTCTGATAACCGTGATTCAGCACAGAATACACGACAAATTCTCTCTCTCAGCGACGGAACAGCAGTTAAGACAATGCATATATTAATTAGACTGACATCTTGATTTTTCCCCGAAATGATTAATCGATTCTTATCTTAATTAACGTCTGTTAAGATGTATTTAACGAAATGACTTTGAAAAGAGGCGACTTATTTCAGTGGACTGACTCAGTATGTCTTAATCAGTGTCTCTTAACGTCAGAGTCTGAGTTTCATATCGATACAAAACAAGAGATAAAATTATAGTTCGTTCATGGTATTTAAACTTCTGGTGTGTCTCTAAACGTGTACGGAAGGTCGCAACTTTTATTCAAAACGAATTTGCTACAGCGCAGACGCAAGTTATTTAATGTAGCCAGAAGCTACTTGATACATTTTTACTGCTAACTTTGCAGAAATTCGTGATAGCATTGCTACCATCTCAACTAGAAAGATGACTGTATATTTCACAGTAATTACTATTCTTTCAGCGTTTTGTGTTTTAATTTCCGGGCGTCATCAGTCAAAACAGATTTTGAAAACGTAGTATTAAGACAGAATCGAACATTGAGTCACTTTCCAGTGTTATGTGACTCAGCGTCCTTATTTTTTTCTACTAAGTACACTCGTTTCAGATCCAAAAAAAGTATTCATCAATAAAACAAGGACGATTCTGCAGTTCTGATATGTAGTTACAGCTCTCTTTGCACAAAATTCACGAAATGAGAGGACAGCTTGGCCATCCATTAGTCCATCCGGGTGTCTCATATCTAAACGAATTCTGGTAAAATCCGATGCCGCGTCTACACTAAAATTTTTCGAAATAAATTAATATCTATAAGCTCAAATCTAACTTACGACTGTTATCAAAACGGTCCACCACACAAATAGTTCTTACGCCTCACAGGTTCCAGTCGAAGAACTTTTCAACCTGGTGAACGTTTACCAACATACGATAACAAAATAATCCACGGCTCTAGTTAATGTAACAGGGTTATTTTGCGTTGCAATTAACTTTTTAACAGTAAGATGGTAAAGTTGCGTCATATTGTGATATAATAAGTATATATTAAATCTTGTCCGTCTAATCACAATAAATTCTTATTAAATATTAAAATATTACAATAATTAACATTTTAAAATATTTAAAATATTAAATGATGTTCTTTATCGAAATATTCGATTTACATTAGACCATCATTTTTCATGTTTCACGACATGTTTCAGTTCCTAAAAGAACCATCCTCAGGTGTATATAATTATATGAAGCTTCAAAACGATAAATAATTCAAATACAATTTTTATACATTATGCTAGCGTGCATTTTTATTAGATTTTTACCAGATATCAAACGATGTACTTTTTAACAGTAGTCTTTCAGTGGTAAAGATGTCCCTGGTACTTATTAGGCAGGTAATCAGGAGTACGAGGAGTGGAGGTAATCATCCACTCATTCTTGGCCTAAGTACGAAGTGTAGGTGAGACGTCAAAACTTGTTATACGGAGCGTTCTGTTGTAAATTTATTTTAATGTCAACAATTTTCACTGCAATATTTAAGTATATTAAATGATTAAGTTAATCTGCTTCCTAAATAACTCTATACAGGCCAAAGAAAATTTCGCGAGTATTTATCCACTTATTTTTGGTAACCCTATAAGTAGACGAGTCATATATACACTTCCCTGTTTCCAGTAAGGACCAAATAAGATACAGCAGAAGACACATTTACAAAACGATATGACAGTCATATTCCTGAATTCAATAGAAGAAGATGGATGTGGTATGTGTGTGTGACTTTAATTAAAATGTCTCTACTGACCGTGTCAAAAACATTACTCGTTAGAACACAACAACTGAGCAGTTACATGAACCAACTATTGACTAACTCCCTTCTAATGTCACTCCAAGATGTAAACAAAGGAGGGGGTTCCAGGTTCAAATCCTACCCCGAAGATCGTCTATTCCGATATATTTCGTGGTATTCTCCAGTTTCTCTAAATAAACACCAGTTTTTTATTTGTAGTGTTCTGTCTGACGACAGGTCCATATGAACAGGATCCTTCCATCCTTTTCTCGGACTGGGACCTGTTCATATACGTTCTTGGCAGATGATCCAGAAGTGGTTTGCCATTGCCTTCTTCAGTGTGTGAGTGGAGTAATTGTTGGGATGCCACGGAGAAACCGGGGAAGCCCCCGGAGGAAAACTCCATGATGCCTAGACCACGGCCTTGCCCAACACAAGTTATAAATTTGAGCACCACCGGGAATTGAACCCGGGACCCCAGGCTTACAAGGTTAGTGTTCTGACCGCTAGACCACCGTGGCGTACAGTAGTTAAATTACGTCACTACCACCACGTTACATGTTCATACCGATTCATTTTTCACTAATCATCCTACCATTAGACGTCATATAATTTGAGCGTCGCTAAAACACAAAAGAATCCACCGAGGGAATGTTCTCGATCCAGTGCAATCCATTTACAGGTTTATATGATGAGAAATGGCATATGACAGTGTCTAAGAAGAACCTATTCTGTGTCCATAAGCTTCACGTCTTAAGGGCAAAGGAGTACGTTCCCGCCCGGCACCAGATGGCAACGCCAGTCTTCTGGACGGGACATTTATAAATGACTGCTAAACCATCCCATCCCCACACACACACACACACACATGGTGTATATATCGCTGAAATGTGCTTTACGGTTCGAATTTACTCAACATACATGGAAAAACACACGTTGATGCTAGACTGGTCTTTACGTAATGATTTATGACAGCCATACCAACATTATAAAAATCAGTAGGATTTCAGGTTCTCACGGTGATGGGAATAAAGATGGTTATCTTCTGGGTAGAAATTTATTAACGTTCCAGGGGTACGTTCTGCCTCCTTAATCATAGACCTGATGATGGAGGCAGCAACGAACCTCTGAAACGTCGGTGAACTTATACCCAGAGGACAGCCATATTCGATGGTGAACGTATTTAGGAAACTGTCGGTACTATTCTATCGTTTATCCTTGTCTGTGGATCCCTTGACTTAGGTAAAGGAAATTCCTAGCGAAAACGGTGACACGGACAGATGACCAGGAGAACATTCCCTCATAATATGTCCTAGTTCCTCAGACCTCCGTCTGTTTCATTAGCTACATCTGTTCTGTACACCAGGTTAAAGCCGCCGCTAACCCGTTCCAAATACGTAGTCTTATTTAGACCAGGGGATCTGTACCTCTCAAGACAGGACCACATCGATAGGCCGGGCCGCTGAATTATAAATGAGGACAATTTATCGAGACGTCGTTGACAAACAAACACTTTTTAAACAAATTTGTTGATTTCATTTCGTATGATTCTCAATGCAAACTGCGATTATTTCCTTAAACAGCGTTTACCAGTTGATCTTCGTAATGGTGAAGTGTAGTGTTTTCTTCGCGGTACGGACTGGATTCTTTAATATTATTTAGACGAGCGTAGGCTTCAAAGGGTTAACCAGTTGATCTTCGTAATGGCGAAGAGTTGTGTTTTCTTCGCGGTACGAACTGGTTTCTTAAATATTATTCGGACGAGCTTCGTGCTTCGAAGGATTAACATTCTGCTAACAAAAATTGTTTTAAAGGATTTTTGAAGCTCATTAGAGTCCATTATAAAACTCGATCCATCCATAAACATGGCATTAAAACAGTTGGGAAGACCGAACAAGGCCACAGCTTGCAGTAATGGCGGATCATAATGGAGAAATGGTCTCCCTTGTTCTTCTCATCTACTTACTAAGTTAAAATATTGTAATGGTCATTCCACATTACCTGCACAGCGCTATCCAAGGGGCAAAGCGAACACCAGGTGGCAGCTGCGGTCAGGTTCCTATAAATTACAGAAACAATCTTCATTAAGATGCAAGCATATCATCTTTAAACGAAACGCTATTTAAATTTGAGTTCATTATACTAAATCATTAATTACCATTCAGTCTGGTAAGAAATATTTAAATATATACGACCAAGCAGTTCAGAATCTTTCGCCCTCCAATCTGCTGCCTGAAAATGTAAAGATTAAAATATTCAAAACTCTCTTCAATTCTTCGGATAAATTTTTGTAATATTTTATGCCCTGGAACTTTAACATTCTTGTTTTTCGCTATTTATAAGACACGATAAATAATTTAAGATTTAGAGGCAATACGAAAGCGAACTCCCCAAAATAGTTGGCTTATGCGCACATACGTAGTGTACCTGTCAAGTTCTAGAAACATGTCTGTCTTCTCGGTTGTTGCGCCGTGCAGTCTGACAGAATTTTATCAACGTTTCGGGATGGAGGCAGCAAGTACCTCTGAAACGTCGATAAACTGCCACAAGACTACACAGTGATACAACTCAGAAGTCAGCCATCTTCATACTAAACGCCGTGAGAATCTCAAATCCTTCTGCTCTAGTTCAGGTTTTGTATTTTGTGTTTAAAATTGCGAATAATACGCCGAGTTGATTATGGACCCACAAATTAATGTGTCAGTGGCGGGTTCCAACTAACAAGATGCAATTCTGAGAGAGGATCCAACTTGAAAGTGTTTAATTATGCACGACAATTTTCTCGTTCGCAAAGCGGACGTCCTCGATCCCGTACAAATAACGGTCAGAGCTGAACACTTCCTATAATATGGGGGTACAGAAGTTGGAGAGTGTTAAGGTAAGTTGTAGAGACCACTAAGGTCCATTCTAGCAGAGGTCAAGGCGAAAAGCAATACCCATGCGTTATAGAGACTGGGGAGGATACAGGTGTTTGCCCTGATAAAGAAGATTGGTGTCTCGTACTGAGGATGGAGGCTGTGTTAATAGCAGAGTAGGTACGTAGAGACAAAAGCTTTCTTACCGAAGTTAGATACGCTGGAAATTACAGGTAAGGGAACACGATTACTTCTTCTGTACACAGACGACAGATGGGAGAGAAATTTATTACTAAGACCACTCGTCAAAATCTATTATCTCAAACAGACAATTGCTATTTATTGATTATTTTTTTTAAAAAAACACTATTACACTGCAAGAAATGTAAAAAAGTAAGCGTATTTGAAATAAGATTTATATATTGATTCTAACCTACTTATCTTATTAACGAAACAAACGAGCGAAATTAAATTTGCACAATTTTGGCATAGATACAAGAGAAAACTTTTTTTTAACATTCCCAGTTCCCAGGCAGAGTCCGCTCGAAGCTCGCATAAATATTAGTTCAATATTTTGATCCTGCTTCGAAGGACACGCAACACATGTCCTGAAATAAGGAACCTAAGAAAGCCTAAGTACAGTCAGCGCAAAAACGCACTGTTATTTAATACTAAATCAGGCGGTATATATAGTTATTACTGGACTCTTAACGATTTGTATGAAGCAAAGGTAATATAACTTGTGTGATATAAGGCTGTACATAGGCGCCTCTTCAAATTCAAGTAACCTACGTGTCTAGCGAAGCAAATAGAAATATTGTTATGAAGCTGATCAACTTACTTGCAGTGCAACGCACATATCAAGAGCCTGGTAATAACTCAAATGCGACAGAATACTTTACCAGTCCAGACACCAAAGTAGACGTAAGTTGTAAGATGGCGGAGAGCGTTCGGATATAACGAGAGAAAGAGACGGATGATGAACTAACAGAGTATCGGATACAGAGAGAAGGAGGGAAAGGAAATTTTGAGCAGAGCGAAAAAAAAAAGTTAAGTTAAACAGCTTGGAGCTTGTTTCACACACCTGGGTATCTCAGATAAGTCCTGAATCCAACTACTGCTCTTCGTTGCAAGAACTTTCACGTCAAATCGCACGTTTTAATAACTATAAATTGAATGATAGAGACGAGGGGCTTGTATGTGGTTACGTGTTCGATACCAACAGGTTAAAACGGAATAAGTTACAATTAAACATTCCTTTACAAGTTCAAGGAAAAAATGAAGACTTGCGTGGTCTTACGAATTTTGAAATTCGGCCTCGATTTTTGTCCTTGCGATTGGACACTTACGTTGTCACGTGTCATCTCAAAGAAGCTAATCCCTGAACAACACTGATCGTTACAAGTGATAAATACATCGCCCTAATCTGTACAGACTTCAGATTATAAGACATTAAATATGTGTGGGGAGTGTAGATGGGATTAAACTGGCTCAGGGTAAGGAATTGTGACGGGCTCTTGTGACCACGGTAATGAACCCTAGGGTTCCGCAAAATACGGGAAATTTTCTTCACGGGTCAGTTACTGTTTGATTCTCAAAAAAGACTCTGATACATGGGGTTAATTAGTCAAAAAAGTAAATTCATAAAAAGATAGGAATTTGAGATGATGTGACTAAAATTATTGGCAACTGTGAAATAAGAAAACTGGGAAAATGTCACAATACAAAAGACCCGTAAACGAAATAAATTGATATAACAGAAAACCTGTAACATTGGTTCAAATTAAATCTCTCTGTCGCAGTTCACAGAAATCCATTATTTCATAATCTTCAATCTAAGTTTCGATATCGATACAGCTACTTAAAATATTTTTTTTTAAAAAATAACCATTTTTAAAAATAAAATTATTCTCCTTTTTGGTGTTTTGTCTCAAAACGAAACGTTATCAAAATCAATTTTCTTATATTGCCACAACTACACTTTTCATGCCAAACTTTATACTTATCCGACATAGTCCACTTTTGCACGCAAACAGTCTCAAAAGTTTATCGGTTTTTAAAGTGCGTTGCGAAGTACAACATCATATAGAAAGTAAAAATACTTTCCCAGTAACTAAAACCACTTGCTCGGTGTTTGTGTTTAGGAGATAACACAAATTGGTAGATCGTTCTACCTTGCAGCTCTATGGACGTTCTTAACACAGCGGATTAGAGATACCAGACGTCGAGACACGTGTTTTTCATTAAGAGACAGACTTCAATTAATTTCTGTATTCAGAACAGACAACGTTTAGACGTGATGATAATCAAATTTGTAATCGATTACTTGTATTGAACAATGTGGTCATTCTTTCCTGAACTCATTGCGTTTTCACCTCAGAAAAGGTGGGTCCATCTACGCTGAAACGAGTAATAATAATAATTTCATGCTAGGATAAATGTAAATGAGAGTCGACGTTTACGGCGAACGTCCTATAGCTATTAAATGCTAGCAGTCATAGAATTTTTCTCAACGTACTATCAAGTAAAGGCAATGTTTCCCTCTCTTTAGTTCAGACAAGGGAAATTATTGTTGTTTTGCAAGCAAAAAAAAAATATTACGAGGCTATTTTCTTAGTTTTAAGAATTTCTTTCCCTTGTAAAATTAATATTCTTTTATTCAGACAAAGCATCTTTCAAACTCATCCCCATATCTCGATTACGCAGCAGAGAGACTGCAGCATCTGTGGAAGGAGTAGTTCAGCTGTCTCTATGGATAAATGCTGCTGAGAAGTTCTCTCAGATCTGTTAAAGAGACGCGCATTGTACGAGCCATAACTTAAGGAGTTGCCGGTGGGGGGGTGGGGGAGGTTATTTCAGGGTTTGTAAACTTAAGATGGAGGGGGAGGGGGGTGTTTCTTCTCGCTTCTCGTTTGTTGTAATATATTTTGCTGTTATTTTGGTAGTCAAATCAAATGTATTAGCATTCTTAATTTAAGTAGAAGAGGGTAAGATTGTAGATGTATTGAAGATTTTTATATAAAGTTCTTATAAACTTTTCGGGTTAAATTTACCTTATTAAGGAGATGGATGTTGAATCTTCTCAGAGTTATGTTTGTCTGCTGTCTACTTGTTTTGAAACGTAAATTGTTCCGGAGTATTTTTATGAGAGTCAGCGAAAACCACGAATAACACAAGTTCGCCTAATTTTGCTGCTGATGATGATGTGGGTTTCAGTGCCCTGTAGACTCGTAAATAGGTTAAAACGTTTCGGATAAACATATTGTTGCCATCTTCAGGGCTGATGATGACCCAACTGAGTAGGTGCCCCTTCCTACTTTTTAACCTGAGGACGGAAGCATATCCAGCTTCCGAAACGTGGCGTTCTTTTTTTAAAAAAAACAGACGACGGACATAGTCCAGGAATTTATTTTTCCCTAATCTGAAAGTGTTGCACCGAACAGGGGCTCTAGCTTTACAGATACAAGACAAGGGTCTGATTTCAACAGCTGAATTAGCGAAACTGTTAAGTCTGGTCACGTTTCAGATAACCTGCAGGGTCTCCGCACCTCGTGAGACTAGCTTGCGCACGCCGTCTGGCGTGTATAATTGGAAAAGAACTCCCTGCTTCCATTCAACCATCAATAAGACTGTGGTCAGTTCTCTGAGCTAAAATTTCTCTTGTTTCAAAGATTTACGAAGACCAGAAAACTGTAAGATCGGGCAAGTGCTTATTTTTCACGTGAGCAAAATATTTCAACTGCAGACAATAACTAAGCAGAATACATCCTAAGTGATGATTTAGCTTCCAAGTTGAAGAAATTACATCGTATTTATAAACTTTAGATTAAAATGAGGCCAAAAATTATGCGAAGAAGACGTGACAGTTATATCGATTCTGTTTCTCATGTGAGTGATTTGCGGTTCGATTCTATGTAAAGGCATATATATATTCACGTCACCGTAAAAATTTCATTTGTCAATTTACAACGAAAGACTATTTCATTCATGAAATAATGTCGCGTACTCGCAATGTTGTTATTTCTCGTTTAAAATGCCTAATTTAAATAAGGAATTTTTTTCGCAATTATTAAATTTTATAAACTTACTTTGTACAGCATAAATGTTGTCAGATTTTGTACACCCTTTCACTTGCTGTTCCTTTATAAGATGTTTGTGTGGAAGAAAGTGTAATATCAAAATTAAACTAAAAAATCTTTGTGCCTGTTGAGACTTCACAGCGATATATCGAATCTATATTAAAAATTTCGAAAACATAATCTGACTAACGATATTAATTTGAGTAAAAATATTAAAATCACAAAGAAACGACTAATCTACTATTTTTTCTTAGCAACAAAACAAATGAATCTCAATCCTTCAAAGTAATTCCTCAAGCGCACATCCAATAAGGTCTACTATTACACACTGATCCTCGTTATCTACAAAAGTAATTGATTCAAACATTTCCTAATGCAAGAGCCAATGATTGCTACTCGCCATAAGGACTCTGATGGACCTAGAAACTGGTCCAGTGAGCCGACTACACTCTGTAGCATTTTACATTATCATACAGGTCTTGTGTAGATAGAGGAACATGCCAGTATTATAAACAAGGTAGAGTGTATGAAGCCGCACAAGCTACTTTGTATAATGGTTAACTGCATATACCATTGGCTTAGTTGGAAAGAAAAATATGGTCGCCATTATTGTCTGCCGGGTACGGGATTTGCGGGCGAACCCCGGGTGTTAAGTGGATCAGCGTATAAATCGAAAACACAAGAGCGGCCGCGGGAGCCCCCCCAGAGAAACAACGCAGAGAGCAGGTGTTCTCGTGAGGAGCTGGTTTAGTCTCCCATTATTGCTTTTTTGTTTTAAATATATCTCTTTTCTTTTCGCCTTTATATATTTTTTTTTTCCTCCTTCTAAGAGGTATAACCGTGTTATTTATTTTATTTTTACGTATTATACTTCTCTCCGTAGAGAAGAAATTAAAGTCAGCTTCTTATTTCCTTTTAAATTTAAAGTTAAACACTTTTTTAAATTATATACCTAGTTCCTTTTTTTTTTTTTTTTTTTTGGTATATTTTTCAAACTGTCTTGGTTTTTTACAAAACTAACAGAAAAGAAAAGAAATTAAGTTATGGAAAATATTTAGTCTACTAAATCTCCAAATTTTGGTTTCCCACCCCTCTGTCAAGTTTACTGTACGACTTATACTAACAGAGGCATTAGGCCTACTTTAAGATTCTGTATTAAGGAATTTTATCTAATGTAACACAGTGCAATTAACTGTTTGAAAGCGTATTTAAATAAATGTGAAAATTGTATGCGTAACACAAAAAAACAACGTCCAAATTCTCACAGCTTATTTAATTTGAAATTTTTTTTTTGGAAAATTTAAATTTTTCAGAAATGGCTAAGAATCTCAACCACGTATATTCCAGTCAGTTTGAACTGTCTAACGCTGTTTAAGAAAATAATCGATGCTTACGGTGAAGATCATACGAAATACATCAATACAAAAACCCGCAGTTAGTGATTCTTGAAACAGGTAGGACATATTTCTCCCCCCCCCCCCATTAGGCATTAAACAGTTGATCTCCTATTTTTATTTAACGTCGTTGCGTTGGGTCGAATTTGCATCGTGCACAGAAGCAAAACTGTTCACTATCAGCTCCGTTCCCATTATTTCGGGCCGTGTAAGTGGTAGAGAAATGGTGATAGGGAAGGGTTGGACGGGGTGATGAAGTGGGTAACAAAGAAGAATGTGAGTTTTCAACATGCAAATTAAAAACTCCACAGCTGCCTCATTGTGTGCCGTAGACAAAGAAGATTCAAAATATAAAAGAAGTCGGGATGGGACAAACATACAAAATAAAACACGAAAAAACTGCACTCGAATAACAAACCAAAAAAAAATCATGAGAAAAAGTGAGATCTCTTTTAAATATCAGAGACAGACACAATGGAAATGTGACGATGGTATTTCTACTGACAGCAATGTGGTCCTCCATGGCAAAGCGAGTGTTTCTGTCAGAATGTCTAAACCACCTCACGCGGCATCTCGAGCATCGAGCAACCAGGCAGTATTTCTGTTAATTAACCATTTAAAGTACAATGGTAACTATAAGCACCACCCGATTTAACACTCAGTAACTCTGCATCGCTCCCATAGAGCGCAGCTGTGTTCCAAATAACTGTCAGAGCGAACAGCGATCACAGAAATGTCGAGATGGAAATAAAGCGAATGCTATCATAGGGACCCAAAGATTCAGAGAAAACGACGCTGGCTCACCGACGTCTATTGCCCCGACGCCTACGCAAGGGGCAGAACGTTCATCTTAGCTGTGTTAGACCAGATAACACTTTAAAGGATAAAAATTATAAAGTGTTACTGACGTGTCTTCAGAGGTACTCCATAACACTGAATGCGTCGTTAACCACCTCCATATAGCTCATGTTTGCCAGCTCGGTTAGGCTCACGTTCTCCGTCTGTCTGTGCAGACTGCATTAATTTCCAAGCTGTTAACCAAACCTCGAGTGCTAACACATTGCTTGTTTTCGTGATAGATTTTGACGTGGCGTGCTACGACGCAGTTCTCGCGTGTCGTTTGATTAGGTCTTTTGAAAATGTCTCGCTCCGCCACTGGTATACACTCCCAAAGTACATAAACATTTCGGGACAAAACAAAAGAAACATATCTCCCAAAAGTTGTAATGTTAGTTGATGGAAAACGTAAAGTGACAAAGATTTCTCTCGTACAGAAAATGTAAGGTAGTAATGTGAAATTGAAGAGTACGTATTCCGGTCCCCAAGTCCATAAATGTCTCGTTTCCTTTTCTTTCAAGGTCTGTGTTATCAATTTTGTAAAGAACGAGTCCCAGGGGTAGGCTGAGCCCCGGGGTAGCCATTGTGTGAGCTCCGATAGGAAAACTCCTCGACACATGTATTATTCCGACTAAACTTTCCAGTGCGGAAACAGCACAGGAAAGTCACTTCAATTCAACTCAGGTATTCTGACAGACCGCGGCATGAGCTAAGAAATGCACGCAAAGTTTTAGTCAGAAAACCCGAAAGGAACACGCTACCTCGATAACAGCTCATCAAGACGGACACTGTGTCTTGAATCCGACGGAAAATGGTAAAAAAAAATAATAATTATGTCAGAAAGAGGTGTCAGAATTTTTATTTTCAAATTAATGTGCTGTGAAATTATTTTGAAAGTTCCATTGTCTAAATAACACATAAAAATTCAGTCCGTACCTAAAAGAAAACGCGTCTCCATGACAACGATAAATTAGTTGATGTCAATAACGAAGTAGTCGCTATTTATTCTGAGAATAATTTTCATTCCGTAGGCAAAATGCGGACTTACTGAAAGTTAAATCAGGTGGTACATATAGTTACCACTACGTTTTAAAGGGCTAAAAAAAATCGGGCGAGACGATGTGGAATGTGTTAGTTTAGCATGGGATACAAGACCAGGGTGAGGGCTGGCTGTTCTGAACGAGAGTTTGATGAAAGAAAGATGTGAAACATTAATTTGTATCAGTTTTAACAAAAAATCAAACCAGACACACAAACTTCTGACATCTGCGGAGAGAGTTGAATTTTTCCCACATAGCAGGATTATTCAACGGCAAAACTTATCATCGCATTCAAAATATATCGGGTTCGAATCCAGGCGGAGTTGCTGATTATTCTGGAAGATATTTTCGGAAGTTTCTTTGAATACATTCAAGTGAATGCTGGAATATTACCATCTCCTCCACTCGTAGTAAAGTATATGAACTCTGCACTTGAATAAGAATAAATTAAAAAAAACTCAAAACTTCCATTTCTGCATAATACTATTCTTCAGTGTAGATACGTCGGTTCAGTGAGTTAGTGCCACAGGTGGACAGAGGCATGGCATAAAGTTGGTGGTGAGAAAAAAGAAAATGGGTGATGACCACACATACAAAGTCTTCCAGCACGTGAGGAGAGACGCCCCACGCGAATACGGGGCAGAAACGGACAGGGTACAACACCACAGCATATAATGGAAGACAGAAAGTACCGGTGACCCATAATGTTCGAGAATTCGTCTCCTAGGAGACCGTCCACAGCCCCTGGACGATGTGATGCTTACAAATAAGAACCCGGCTTACTATCTGAGACAACTACAAAACCTAGCTCTAGGGTGACAACACATCTGTACACACTCCACGCGACTGAATTTTATAATATAAGAGAATACAACTTTATCCAAACGTAACACAGTCAAATGACAATGATATTAAATGACATTTTTCCTGATAACAGGTACAATGTTTTCCACCAATAAGAGTGGACCAATCGCGTTGGCTGCACAAAAATACACTGGCGGGTGGCACGCGGACTACGCGAATTGAAATCCGAAGCATTCCTGTTTCGAGGCGATGGCAGAAACCTTGATCATGGAACGCACTAATAACGCTGAGCAATGCTGAAAGTAGGTCATTATCGTTACATCTTAACTGAGTCAAGTGCATCCAGCGACGGCCTCTCACAGATCTGACGATAAACACTGTACAATGTTGCTGACGTCATGGGGAATTCACACGTATTATCATCATCATCATCATAATTGAAGCTGAACAAATGAATCAGGAGAGGAAAGTGGGAGCAGATAAATTTTCGTCTGTGAAGGTTCCAAGGCGTTTCCCACTCGTCCTTATGGTAAAGGTAAGTTTCAAGAGAAGGTAAGTCGCTGGAATTGGATTTAAGTCACTTCGAGACTGTTAACATCACATAAGTGCTTGAGAAATTGAGATGAAATACTTCTTAACCCTCTGTTGAGCCATCTTAATTTCTGTAAGTAAAAACGAGTTAAAGAAATGTATGATGATCGCGTGGGGGGAATTTCGTGACACCAATTTTTTCCCCCAACCACGAAAAATCACGGTAATCTCCACACTTTCATGTTGCACGTTTACTGACGTCACCAAGAGGGATCCCCCTTCTAATTTACGTGCTTCGGCATCGTAAACACGTTCCAGAAGATTCTCATAACTGCTGCGTCACTCGAGCGTAATAAGACGGACCTACTTTCTCTGCCATTAACCTTTCTCACACGAGATTGTCCAAACAGCCAAGGAGATTCTCACCTGGCTGTGATTCTCACAGGAAAAAGTGCAACGAGAAATTATAAACAAAACTAGAAAATCGCCCGTCAAGAACAACGGGAAAAGTAGTTAACACTAAAAGTCATGAGATGATAATGTTGCGTCATATTGTGAAGATTATATTATATTATATTCCAACACGACATTACTTCTAGACGGACCTCCTCCACTCTTCATATCTGACCGATTATAAAAAACCACGACAAACATTTCACCCACGCAAGATCACGCTACATTTACGAAACAACATTGAATGTGATAACAAAGTACAATTGATCTAGAAGAGGATAACTTTCCGATGTTTAATGGACATCTGACGAAGGATTGCATTTAGAATATTACATTTGAATTTATATCGATTATACACCTGAAGATGGTTCATTGAAAACCGAAACATGTCGTGAAAAAGATGATGCTCTAATTGTAAATCGAACGTTTCGATAGAAGGAGCATCATTTTAATATATTTTAAATATTTTAAATATTGAATGTTAATTGTAGTAATAATATTTTAATATTTTAATATTTAATAAAATATTTTATTGTGATTAGACGGTTAAAATTAAACAAACAACTAAAAGTCATATTTTTTCGCATAAGACGCAAAATCCCTTAGCAACATTACCATGACAACGGTTATAACAACACACGCATTCATAAACATTATCCCATGACCCGATTAGTGGAACCAAAAGTCTAAACAATATTTAAACCTTCATCCCTTACATCAAATAAAATACAACTCGTAACTCATCACAGAGATAAGACTAGTTACTGTTGTCTACGAAATTTAACTGGGGGTCAGACCCGAGTTTTTCATTCAGGGATGTACAAATAACGCAGTCTTGGTCACAATTATAAAGAGACGCTTTTAATTTTATCTCACTGCGGTCCCTGAAGAGGGCATTGTCCTGCAATGCGAATGCAACAGTCAGGCACGGAGCGATCATTTGGTCGGCCTACAGCGCGTCCTTTGAACGGTGAAAGTGTGCCGACACACTTGGCATTTAGACAGTCAGTCAATCAGTCAGTCAGTCAGTCAGTTGGCGTAGGAGTAGCGGTCGCCGCAATATCGCCCACAGTTTAACCACGTGAACGAAGAAAGTTGCTTTGCACAGCGACACCTAATTTTAAATTCTTATTTAACGAAATTCCGCCCATCAGCAGACCCGCTATTACGGGATCAAACGTTTCCCCGCCCCTGACACAATATTAAGCCAGCTCAATCCAATCCGAAACTTCGTTCACTTTCTAACGATTAACTTAAATTAAAAATTGTGTCTACATCATCAAAAACACGACAGATTTTAGCGTTTGTTTTAATAAGAAGTTTCCATGTTTACTGATGTTTCAGATCCAGGTGGAATTTTGAATTATTCGAACTGGAACCAGATTTAACACGCTCATAACCCGGCGGTGCCCGAATTTATAACTTGTGTTGGGCAAGGCCGTGGTCTAGGCAACACGGAGTTTTCCTCCGTGGCATCCCAACAATTACTCCATTCACACACAGAAGAAGGCAATGGCAAACCACTTCTGGATCATCTGCCAAGAACGTATATGAACAGGTCCCAGTCCGAGAAAAGGATGGAAGGATCCTGTTCATATGGACCTGTCGCCAGACAGAACACTAAATAATAATAATAATAACCCGTTCTTTACAAGATTCTTAATTATAAATGCAGACAGGTTCGACCATTGGCTTTTCTAGATGCCATTCAGGCAGGAGGTATGGCTGGCTCCTTAGATGGGAGATCAGTCCATAAAAAGGTATCTTCGTTCACAGGCAAAGAACAAAACATACAGACAAACGCGTATATCTGTTATACTGGGCACTGTCTTAAGGTCCAAGACGTACGCTAAATGCAGAATAGAATGGACAGTTTTCAACATAATGTACGTATAATGAATCACATACAATTACACAGGATTTGAATCTGACATCGTACATCCAGAAAGAGAGACGTGTACCCCGTATTTAAAATCCCATCTGCACTATGCATGAACTACGATCACATGGATTCCGTGGTAACACCTTGTGCGTACAGACGCAGACGGAAGGTTTGATTGATTACCACTCGATATGGCGGACGTTGGTAAACGATTAATTAATTGGTGAACTTGATTAATTGTGTTGAGGAGAGGACACGATTGACCCGTCACCCTGATCAATCAGCGCGCCCTCCGGCCACCCCCGACACACCCATCCCTTGCGGCACTGCAGTTGAAGTCTTACCCGCGGTCAAAACTGCGGTTACGTATGCAAATTGCTGACAGCTTGTGCGCGTTATGTGCGTCGGGTCTGAGCCGCGGATTCAGGGGGCACTGACCCCTTGCTGAAAGGATTTGGGCTGGAAGGGGGTAGGGGGGGAGGTTCCTCCGGGGGCCTAAAACAACTGAGGCTTGGACTCTGATCGTTCGTAAATGGAAATCAAAGGGAATTAGGAAACAAGACAGAAGACTGTAAGGGAAAGGTGTTGAAGGAAAGTGGGAGAAGAAAGTAAAAGGTAAATAAAGAAGGAAGGAGAGGGTAGGGATAAGAAAATGAAGGGAAAAGATGAAAATACGATAAATTAAAAAAAACGAGGAGAGAATAAACTAGGAAGTAGCGATGGAAATAAAGTTAGTGTAATGAAAGAAGACAATAATGAAAGAACAAATAAACACAAACGAAGGGGTGTGATGCTCAGAGCACGGACTTGGCTCATAAAAAGATGAGGTGTGTACTGAGCAAAACCTCGCAGCTACAAGAAAGCAACTGCGTTTAACGGAAACGGAAAAAATTGCTCTGATCCCTCGGGACCACTGGGCGAAAACTATAAAACCAAGAGCCTTTTTGCCCCCGGGGGATCAGGTACGGGAGGTCGTTGAAGGGTTGGCTGCCTTCGTTAGCGGGAAGAGTTCATCTGCGGAACCTGTGGCTGCTCCTT
>NW_019059822.1:669414-696817 GCF_000696155.1 Zootermopsis nevadensis
TTTGTACCCCCAAAGTCGTTGGTGTATAATTCAAGTTATACATAGTATATAATCTAATTTAAAATAAATTAAATAAATTACATTACTGATTATTCAGTGTTTATCATAATTTTTTTTTTTTTAAATTTCACGTTCCCCCAAAGATGTCTTCGCGTACCCCTGGTTGAATACCACTGCTCTAGTCGAATCTCGACAATCCAGAAGAATTCTGGGACAATATTTCAAAAGAGACCTCGACAGCTTCCAATCCACAATTACCCATGTCATCCGACGTCATATATTGTTGTTTCGATATTCAGCTACAGAACCACTGTGGTATTTCCATGACGTCACTTAGTGAGCACGTCTACGCACGTCATACGAAACACCGTTTGGTGTCCCACTTTCTTGGAAACCGTCAACATGTGCTTCCCGCGACAAACACTTGTTCTCTCTCGAAACTGACAAGAATCATCACAGTTCCTTCCACCCGATAACACCACGCAGAGTTCTGCTCTTGTAAACGCGGAAATCAAACCTTCTGACACATATTTACACTGAGAAAACCAAACACTCCATTCCAACTGAGTGACAGAATCTGTATGTTCGCCCGCAAAAGAATCTCAGCACGAACAGCGAATTATTTCCTTTAAACAGACTTAACCACGTGATTGTAGTTATGAGGACGCGTTGCGTTTTCTTTGAGATAATAAATTGATCTTTTGACGTCCGCCTAATTAGACAACCTCAGGTTTAGAAGGGCTGGTTTATGTTACGAAGTCAGCCCTCGCCCAGAAATGTACTCATGCTTGTGACAACAATTCCTTGTCACGAATTTGTCCGTCTGTTAAGAAACTCTAAGTTTGGATCACATATTTCACTCATGCTTCAAGTCCATAAAGATGGAGTGGGAATTCTTTGCTAGACGGCTAGGCGAACGGGTGGGGATGAAGGTGTGGTCTCCTTACTGACAGACAGTAAGGATATAAGACGGTTTCAGCTGACAACGAGTCAGTGGGTGCCAACAAGTGTGTCTTTGTGTCAGTGGTTTCATCTAAGTTCAGTGTCTAGCTAAAAAAATGTCGCTTGTGAATGTTTTTATTGTTATTCTGTCAGCTGCTGTCATGACGACAAACGGCAGAGCGTACTACGACGCAATTGTTGGTGAGTATAAATTGGAAATTAATAGTACACTCAGACCATAACATTCTCTAGAGAAGAAAATCTAAAATTTATAAAAGAAATCCATAAACAGGTACATTCATTAAATACTAATTACAATGAAACACGAAAGATAACTCGTGGATTGGAGTCAACAATTATAAACGTAATTCCAGTACTCAGATCCTAGAAAGATAAAATACATGCACTTACAAAACTGTACAAGAATAATCCTAGTTGATCTTCGTTATAATTATTCCATTACTTAATTCACGAACCCAACGACTGCGAGATCTAACAATGCAACAATAACGGGTCGCTTGTACGTAGAATCCAGAATTCGAAAATTATTTTAGGATTTTCTTGCGTGTACTTGCTTCAACAATCAGTAATTATCCATTTTGTATTTACGTGTTTCGTATGATTCTCAGAATAAACAGCGATTATTTCCTTAAACAGCGTCAACCAATCGATCTTTGTAATGGTGAAGAGTTGTGTTTACTTCGCGGTACGGACTGAATTCTTAAATACGTAATATTTAGACGAGCTTAGGCTTCAAAGGGTTAACCAATCGATCTTCGTAATGGTGAAGAGTTGTGTTTTCTTCGCGGTACGGGCCGAATTCTTAAATATAATATTTAGACGAGCTTCGGCTTCAAAGGGTAAACCAGTTGATCTTTGCAATGGTGAAGGGCTGTATTTTCTTTGCGGTACGGACTGGATTCTTAAATATTATTTAGACGAGCTCAGGCTTCAAAGGGTTAACCAGTTGATCTTTGTAATGGTGAAGAGTTGTGTTTTCTTCGCGGTACGGGCTGGATTCTTAAATATTATTTAGACGAGCTTCGACATCGGATGATTAATATATCAATCACCGGTTTTATTCTTATAACAGACAACAAACAATGTTGTTTTCTTGTTGTTGCTTTGTACCGGCTTCTGAGAAACGATAAAGATCTTCTAAATCTTTCTCTTTTTTCTGTTCCTATCCCATCCGCAAGAAAGGAAAAGCACAAAAAAGCATCCAGTTTGTACAAACCATTATTCTTGGTATGGGTAAAAAAGGGAGAAGCTATTGTTGGTCCTTCTTATTAGTTTATGTTTCTGCCGTCTAGTATTTCACTTACCGAGGCAGCTCCATCGCGTATCTCACGCTACCTTGAGGTAACTCTCTTCGCATATAATGCAAACACAGTCAACGTGGTTTCAGAAATAGGTTCTATCTCACGATGGAGTGATCTAGCGTCAGACTTCACGGGTTCCGGGGGGTCGGTTGACGCTGAAACTACGCATTTTGACGGTTGCCAGAGTCGACCCGTTCTTTGACGGTTGTGAAATGACGCTAGATTTAAACCAAACTTTGCTTGACGGATAACAAATTCAGGATTCGTATACATAAAAATGCTGCAATATCTTTTGTGTTTCTGTTTTGATTTTTAAAATAATTCTAAACATTTTCAGCGCACAATATCAAATGGAAAATCACTAGATTAATAAGAAATGAAAAACATTAACGTTTTAATTGTTTAAGAAACAGAAAACTGCCGATCAAATCAGCGCCATTTTTCTTATTATACTGGATATCTAAACACTGGGATAGTGGATTAAAATTTCTCTCGGGGTACGGACGTATATTCGAGTTTTATTGTCATTAAATAACCCAAGAATTAATCAACACATCGTCTGGGATGTTGCGACGTGTAATATGACGTTTCGGAGGTGCCTACTGCCTCCATCATCAGGGCGACGGGTAACTTCTATCAGACCACACGACGCAACATCCCAAAAAAGAGTCATCTTCATATTCATAAGAACCTGAAGTTTCACCAAGACATAGAAAATGATTTGTTCTTCAATCTCTATTGCCTGTGTGCCCAGATTTTCCTTGTCTTTAATGGTTCTGTACGAAACGGGCCCTCACACAGCAGGACCCTAACCTTAAAATACACTCAGATTAAAAAACTTTGCCTGGTAAGTTTCGAGGTATTTGACTAACTAAAAGTCTTGCGCAAGAGTTATAAAGCATGAAGTAGTTTTGCAGTGTTCAAGGCGTGTAAAAATGCAGTGCCATTTAAGATAATGAATTACTACAGCCGAGTCTAAACATTTATTGAGAGCAATAACATTCTCGGTTTCTGTAACACGGTGATACGTCTGTCACCTTGATGAATGCCAGAATCACATCAAGACACTCAACTCCATTCGTAGTGCGTCTGAAGAAAACAAAGCTTTCGGTAGATCAACTGATTGGTCAGTAACACTCCTATTACATTACCCCCTCAATCATCACACTTAAAAAAAATGTATTTTAGTACAGTTTTATCGAAAACTGTCACTGGAAGAGTAAATACACTTAGAAACAACTGAATACGCTGCATAGAAATTACCATTTGTAATTTATTTCAACTCCCGGAATCATATCTCGCTCAGGCAATCGGCCATATTGACTAGCACAATTTTATATTTTTCCCCAGTTTATTCTAGGCAAACGTTTGTATGACACATTAGCTAGGCATCGATCAGATCAATCCACAATCTTATCCTTACATACCCTGAACAGACGTCATTATTACACTTAATAGCTGTTCTTAAATTAAGCAGTGGTAAACCATTCTCTACATATACAGAGTGTCCCAGAAACGTATGCATATTCAGTGAACGAAATAAAGACATTTTAATAAACTAAACCATTACATACGTCAGAATTTGCACTTACTGAATTCGCGAGTCTAGGGTAGTTGTTCAAAGTGACCATCCACCTTTATCACACCCACAGTGTGTCTATCGCTAGAGACTCCTTTACAAAATCGGTGTACCATGGGCGAAGGACTGATATTAAGTTCGGAAAGACTTTAACAGATGCATCCTACAGAATCGCCATCAAACTGCTCGTGTTTGCAGTGTGTGACGATGTGTGTTGCTTCTTACGTTGATAATTTACTAGTTCTATGAGCGCAGTAAACTTGAGATTAGCGAAATATTTACCGCGTTCTCCATGTACACGCGGGAACTATTAAAAATGTATACCATTTCTTCTTTCTACCTTGCTCAAATAGCCTTTTAGAGCAGGCGTGGGACGGCAGAGGGAAGACGTAGGCAAGGCAGCACTCTACCTGATCTTCACGCCTGGTGCAAAGGTCGAAAGACACAGGACGTATGCTTAATTGTTTTTCTCGCAAGAAGAGAGACACTGAACATATACCAACACTTTAAAGTTTAATAGTATCTTTACGGTGCCCTAAAATATATACACCCCCCAACCATTACATATTTAATCAATGTATATACATATTTTGGGACACCCTGTATATATATCATAAAATTCAACAGCTCTGAATTTTGACCACATCGTGCATTTTTGTGTTTCGCATTATTCTCAGAATGAATGCCCATAACTTCCCTTAACAGCATTTACTGATTGATGTTGTCATGGAGACGAGTTATGTTCTCTGTGAGGTACGTCAATTTTGCGTGTTGGATTGGAATTCTTTTAGCGATGAGAACGCAGCAGCTAATTACACACTAAACAAACTAATAAATAAGAAATTAATTAATTATTCTTGTCCGTCTAATCACAATTTAAAATTTAAAATTAAAACTAAGATAATTAAAATATCTGATAAACAACTATAAAAAAGTTACATATAAGAAATTATGATTAAGTTTTAAGTTTATATAATTTTAATTAATTTTTATACACCTGAAGATGGTTCATTTAAGAACCGAAACATGTCGTAAGAAAAAGATGTTCTAAATGTAAATCGAATGTTTCGATAGGAACATCACATGATATTTTAATTATCTTAATTTTAATTTTAAATTTTAAATTGTGATTAGACGGACAAGAATAATTAATTAAATATATTTTCACAATATGACGCAACTATACCATCTTGTGAATAAGAACTTTTTCTTGCAGTAGACGCGGAGGGGAGGTCGGACGACGGAGAGGAGGTGATGAGGACAGTGAGTCCTGAGGACTGCTTTCAGCCTCCGTCGAGCGGCCAGTGTCGGGGGTCCTTTCGGTCCTACTACTTCAACCGGAAGTCCAGGACGTGCGAATCCTTCGTCTGGGGTGGTTGTGGGGGCAATAACAACAGGTGAGGGACACAATGCAACAAAAAGTAACATTTAGGAAGATTCGGAGAATATTTTATACAGGGCGTTCTATTTAAACCGCAACCCTGCCTACTACAAATGACGACGACAAAACCAATGACAGTGCTGAATTCCTGCAGTCGTAACACTTTGTTGCAACTAACGCTCTGCTTTAAATCGGTACGGCCCGTAATTTCAGCTGTTCCGTCGATCGACAAGCACCTGCCACAGACAAATACTTTCTACGTCCAGAAATTTTGTTACCAGTAGACGCATTGTTTTTAGGTTTGAGACTCGAGACTCTTGCGAGAAGAATTGTCAAGACAGGAAGGCAGACGTAGCGAGCGAACAAATTGTGAAAACATGCAACCCAGATGTTGAACCGCCCGTCTGCAACAGAGGATGCAGACTTATCAAAGACAGCAACAGCTGTCCTAAATGCGATTGCATCAGTCACAGTAAGTATAGCCAACCTCTGAAAACAATCTCTATTAACTTGTGGTGTTCCAGCATGTTTTGGAAAGCCCTGTTTGTGCCATATAGCTATATCAACAGTTCATTACTTTAAAGTCCTCTATCCAAGAATGTGGTCTCTGAAATATATCAGTCACTTAAGGATATTTGGAAAGACGATAGCTGTTAGACCTAAGGACCTAATCAAATTCTACAAAACAATACTACAATTTTTTTCCCAAAATACATTGATTTTAAAGGCGTCAGTGTTGCTTTCGCTTCAGATTTCTTGACGCGAATTAGTGTAGAGAAAAAAATGTACAAAGTTGGATGACCTTGAACACCCTGTACATAATATTTTACGAAAATCCGTCGCTTTGTTGATAGTAGTTGCAAACACAGACATAATAACACCTTTTAAGTCTATATTTCTGAGGCAAACGAGAGTAAATATACCTCGCAACAATGTCGGAAGCGGTAATTCAGTAAAATCCGAGTCTTGTGTTAAAGGCTTGACAAATACTCTAAAATGTTTGACGAAAGGTCATTTTTATTTTACAGCCAAATAAAGACCTTTTTTTACAGTGTCTAATTTTTTTGTTTTCTTCTTCACGGTCTCATGAGCCAAGTAAATAACTTGCGCTAGTGAGCGCTTCAAGAGTAACGGAGCGCATGAAAGAAACGCGGCCGACAGCTGCACTAGCGAAGCCTAGCGTTGTTATTTGTAACGTGAAGTGATTTGTGACTCTTTGCCATAGTAACTTGAAAGCTCTGGACTTGACGGCTAGTTCCCTACCAAAGTTACAGCTCAAACACAGGGGTGCCAACACAACAGTGACCACCACTATAAAAACTTACCCATTGTTGCCAGTCTTGGAAAGACTTTTCACTAATTATACTTCGCAATTGTAGTTCGCATTATTTCACTGAACATTTACAGACTATTTCAAAATGTCAACAGCTTGTGCTAAAATTACACGTCTGGTGTCATTAGAACTTCACTAGCATTCATGTAGCCTAAACAATTACTCCCAGGGGTACGCGAAGACATCTTAAGGGGTACGTGAAATTTTAAAAAATATATATATTATTTATGATAAACACTGAATAATCAGTAATGTAATTTATTTAATTTATTTTGAATGTAGATTATATACTACGTATAACTTGAATTATACACCAACTACTTTGGGGGTACAAAGTTGAAGAGAAATTATATCTGGGGGTACGGGAAGACATCTTAGGGGTACGTGAAATTTAAAAAAATATATATATTATTTTATGGTAAACACTGAATAATCAGTAATGTAATTTATTTAATTTATTTTAGATGTAGATTATATACTATGTATAACTTGAATTATACACCAACAACTTTGGGGGTACAAAGTTGAAGAGAAATTATGTCTGGGGGTACGCGAACAAAAAAAGGTTGAATACCACTGATCTAACCAATACTACAAAAATTCAGTTTTTGTCTCAAAAGAAAAAAATAATTGTAACATGTCTCCATGACAACGATCAGTTGGTTAATGATACTTAGGAAAATAATGATACGAACATATCGCGGGCAAAATTCATTCTTGCTGAAAGTTGAAGAGGCTACAATTCGTAGTTTTGGATCAAACTTCAATTTATGATTTGTGTGTGGCAGAGAACGTGTGTGGGCTCCCGGCCGTGAGGGGCCACTGCAGGGCCCTTCTCCCCAGGTGGAGGTACGATCCAGCGACGGGAAAGTGCGCAGAATTCAAATTCGGGGGATGTGATGGCAACGGGAACAACTTTATGACAGAGCCACAGTGCATGAAGACTTGCGGAGGTCAGTAGTCCAACGTCAGTCAGCGTCAGTCAACGTCCCGTACGAACATTGCAGTCGGATACTAAAAACAATTCTAACTTAAGTAGGATTTTTTTTATTCTAACGGCGCTGAATCTGAAGATTGCTGCCTTCTGGGTTGTTGCCCCGTGTAGTCTGGTAGATGGCCACCGACGTTTCGGAGGTCCAAGCTGCCTCCATCATCAGGGCGACGATGGAGGCAGCATGGATCTCCGAAACGTCGGTGGACATCTACCAGACTACACGGCGCAACGACCCAGAAGACAGAAATCTTCGAGTGTTAGGAACATTGAGTAATGCAACTTTATTATTGATCTGTTAATCTGGAAATAAAACGGACGTTTTTACCTGTCTACTTCTCTTTAAAAATGTCTAAACATTGCCTTCTTTCCCTTTTCAGGTTTTTAAATCGTCTACTCCTGCAGTGTTCACCCTCATCACACAGCAGCAACCCATGATTGACAGTCAATCTCCTTCAAGCTCAAACCGAATAGTAGTGGTTATTTTGGACGAGGCAGTGATCGTATGTTCCTGCAGCTCAAATCTTTTCAAAGCTGACGCAGTTCTGTCTGATTACTTCTTTTCTAGACCAGGATGCTTAATCGAGTTTGCCCGATCGGACAACGAATTTTTGTTAAATATGGGGACAGCAATGCGAAAACTTTACTGTCGACTTCATTAAAGATTTACGTAAGTGTGAGGAAAAAAAAAACGTAATTTCGAATAACGCTGGAATATTCACAGATAATTTTGTTTTTATGCAGGAAGATGTTTCTAAACTGCTTCTAGCCACGTACGTTTCACCTTTTCAATTACAAGATGGCTGTCTTCTGGATGGAAAAGCAGTGAATCAGGTAGAAATTTACCACCTTTTCAAATGTCCTTGGGCCAATATCATCAGGGATATGAGGGCAATGATGGAGGCATCAAGGACCTCCGAAACGTCGGCAAAATTATACCAGACTACACGGCGCTACAACCTAGAAGACACCATATTTGTACTCACCGCACATTCTAATTACAGCTGGAAAATGTATTCCGGTTTGGAGGCCTTGAAGGAAGTTGACGTATTTCACTCCTTCTATAGTTCATAATTGACGATAATTTATTTCTGACACTAACTGGTTATTGTTCCAAGCGTACAAAATGTATTATCTACTTCAATGTACACAAACATGCAATAGAATTCCATTCCACTTCGTTCTTACGTCTTAGATATAAGATTTACAATTACTATTTCTAACAAACACTATCTCGATGATTTCATCACATACATTTCACGTATTTGTACAACCCACCGCTAATCATATTTATATAAACTAATCTTAGCAAGATGTGAAATAAAGCAAATATTTTTCAAAACATATGCCATTACATATAAAATAACACCTTTACCTCAAAACAAGTTTCCAGATGCCATTAAGAAAGAAAGTGAGAAACAGATGGGCGTCGCGACGCAGTCACGTTTACTGACGACAGGTAAGATGCAACTGCACATGACGAAACAATTCGTCACACCCAAAAGACGTAGCAATTACCTGACGTCAGATATCGAATGCCATTAAAACCGAGACTTTAAGCTGATAAACGCCAGTATAACTTTGAAATTCTTTAAAAATCGACGCGTGTAATATCGGCGCGATCAAACGACGCCGAGCAAAGCAACGCCACCATATTAACCTAACCTAACCCAACCTAACCTAACCTAACCTAACCTAACCTAAACTAACCTAACCTAACCTTACCTAACCCTCGTGATTTTCTTCAACAGGAAGACAGAAAACTGACAAAGAGAGACGCGACGCCATTTGTCCCGACAACGCCAACGACGCCGTATATAGCACGAAAGAACCTCATGATATAGAACACGTCAATGAAAATATACATCAGCGGAGACGCCAAAATACAATTTCTGACAGGCGAACAGGAGGAAGTAATTAGATAAGTTTCTAAACCAAGGCGTCGCGACGCTTTATCAGTGTACCTCACATAACGTTGCCCCTAACATTAGTACTCCGGCATCTTGCTACTATTTAATAATACAGCAAAACCGAGAACACTTTACCATTTCTACGGTCCATTTTTTAATGTATTTAAGGAGAAAATCGCTGTTCACACTGAGAAGTTTAAGTGCAGACTTGTAATCAAGCAGGTGGGACAGATATGGGCTACTAGGGGTCTTAGGGCTTAAAAAATGCTTTGTGTTGTGTCGTAGTGTGGTCTCAGTATATAACATTAAAAATATTCCCAAACCAAGAGGTGATATTTCAAATTGTAAACTTTCAACCGATACCATAAGCTGCGTGATATCTTGCCTGATGTAGACGACTCAGTATTTTGAATTGAAACTACTGTCTAACATCCTCGTCCAACCAAATATCATCACAGAGCTAAACAGACTTAAGTACCACAAGGAAGTAGAGATGTTCCTTGGTATTCTGCACTTGTCAGTGGACTGATGTTGATTTTGTGCAGATAGAAATCTAAGACTGGGAATGGAGAAAGTATTTTCCCGTGTATGCTTATTTCTCAAATTATAAATTGTATCAAAAGTGTTTCAAATCAGAGTTGCAAATCTTTACTAGATTCATATTTCTGTTGCGTTACAGTCCTTTGAAAGACAAGCAGTTTTTGGGGAAACGAACCTAATATTGAATAAAAATTTCCTTGGATATTATCCATCGTCTAGTAAATATAAAACGTAAAACGACGTTTCGGAGATGGGACTCTATCTCCGTCTTCAGGTTCCTACACAGTTGGGCCCACTAGATAGAGCTAATCCCTATCTCCGGAAATTTTTATTCAATTGACTCTTCACCATCGCCAAGAAGTTTTAGATTTGATATGAACCTAATATTCGTACCAAAATCCGATACCTTATATTATATGAATCCTGGACAAAATAAATTTCCTATATTTTTTTTACGCCATAGCATGCCAACATGATAAAGGACGTTCCGTCTGCATTTTTCAGCGTTGTGATAATCATTGCAGTGGGACGATCCAACATGCATGAAGTTGTATCGATAGGTTAAGGTATTAATTTAGAGCTGAAGGCCAATCAAAAGTATTACGAGGGCAATGAAAATTCGCGGTGCTGAGGCTGGAGAAAACTGACACAGTCAGGGCACATAGCGCGCATAAGAGATATCATAAATGTGTATAAATGTTGTTTCGAAAGCTTGGATAGAAGAGTTACTCAGTAAACCTTGACGTAGATGGAAGGGTACATTCAAATGGGCCTTGGGATCATATAGACGTGGCTTAAGGACATGGTCCAGTGTCGGACTCCTGTGACCACGGCAAAAACTTCGTGTCCTATAAAATGTAGGAAATTATTTGACTAGCTTAGCTACTATCAGCGTCACAAGAAGGATTCTTCCCCATGAAGCAAATTATATTAAAATGGAGGGAATTAATCTGATACGTATGCAGCTAGGTGACAATTGCGTGGTACATGATTACAGTCCATCTTTGTCTCTAACTTGTAGTGGGCCTGGACGGTATTTGTAAAAACGTTCTTAGAGAATTTATCTCCCTTGTTTGCCATGACATTCATTTATCGTATATACTGCTGACAGATCTAATTAACAGTACGTCCGCTGACAGCACTCTGCAGAATCACAAATTATACTGCTGACAAATCTAATAAGTATTGGGCTACACAGCCGAGAGACGAAAAATTAACTTTTACTGACACTTCGTTATATTATCTCACGCAGACGTTACCCCTGGCTTCAGCCTTAGGTAACTTCAAGTGAGACTCCAGCTGGACGAAGTAGCTTTTGCGAGTTCTTCTGTTTTCCTCTCCTAATCATCATTCCACCATTGTTCCGTACCAATCTATCATCGCCCCCAAGAGGTGTGAGACAGCCCTGGGTCCTACGTTAGGGGCTTCCTCTCTGATCCAGAACACGGTCTGTATTAAAGGAATTTGACACACAAATTCGACAAATTCCAAAGAAACATATCTTTATTATAAATACAGACCTAATCAATTCTTAGAAATTTTCTGGAATACTTTTTATGTTGCATTTAAAGTGCGTTTCAACAAAGATAAAATTTAAATTCGCTTTATTTACAGTTCATACATCTCTGAAGACGACTGTCTTCTGGGTTGTAGCGCCATGTAATCTGATAGAAGTTTGCCGACGTTCCAGAGATGCATCCTGCACTCATCGCCCTGATGACAGAGGCAGCAAAGACATCCGAAACGTTGATAAGCGTCTGCCAGACTATCATCTTCAACTCAAAAGCTAACGTGCCTCCATTATTATGATATAGCATTTAGACAGCTTAAGACCGTGTTTTTGAGCAATGCGCCACTGTTGCACTGACCATATTACGTAGACTCTTAGAAGTGGATACGTGACCCAGGTTCAAATGTGGCCCTAAGTGCTCCAGTGGAGAAAAGGCTGGTTGGCATAAGGACGAATAAAGTATACAGTTCCACGGAACTAGCAAGGAAAAATACTAGGTGCTTTAATATTTAAAAAGGTAATGATGGAATACATGGAGTCCGAACCATGCGTGACCGGCGTCTATATCTTTAGATTAAGAGGTGCCATATAGACGCAACACACGGGGTGTTCCAGTCAGGTGTCAAATCTGAATGCGGTGACGCAACGGAACACAGTCCTTATTCAGAAAACACACGTCTTTTATGGAATCCGAAGTGTTCATAAGATCTAGCCATTAAGCCACATACAGCCAGTTGAATTCGCCCAATACTCTCAAACCCAGAGCAATTTTAATATCATCCTTCCATCTAAGTCTAGGTCTCCGAAGTGGTCTTCTGCCCTCAGATGTTTCGACGAAAATGTTGCATACATTTCTTGTTTCTCTCATGCGTCATGTAATACAGGGCTCGGACCGTTCTCATTTAAGACAACCAGCCTTGTCTTCCTACATACCATTCATTGGGGCAGCGTCCATAATAAGCCGTAAATGAATAAAACGTTTCGGGACGTAGTGATGTAGAGCAGTGGTATTCAACCTTTTTTGTCCGCGTACCCCCAGACATAATTTCTCTTCAACTTTGTACCCCCAAATTTGTTGGTGTATGATTCAAGTTATACATAGTATATAATCCACATTTAAAATCAATTAAATAAATTACATTACTGATTATTCAGTGCTTATAATTTTTTTTAAATTTCACGTACCCCCTAAGATGTCTTCGCGTACCCCCAGATATAATTTCTCTTCAACTTTGTACCCCCAAAGTTGTTGGTGTATAATTCAAGTTATACATAGTATATAATATACATCTAAAATAAATTAAATAAATTACATTACTGATTATTCAGTGCTTATAATTTTTTTTAAATTTCACGTACCCCCTAAGATGTCTTCGCGTACCCCAGGTTGAATACCACTGATATAGAGAACTCTTACGGGAACTAAGTCAATTTTAAGATATTTTTTAGGAAATTATAAGAAAACAAAGATTTAGGCCTTTCGGTAATTTCCGGATGAATACAAAGAAATAAGCTCTAAGTTGTTAACCAAAACAGAACTGAGAAAGCAAACAGGAACATGAAATAAACAATAAGTCTGTTGTAAAGCCATACGGAACGTACGCCGCTGTTTTACAAAACGTTTTACATGTAGGTGTTGTCATGTATATATAAAAGGGAAAAAAAAACCTGGCGGTGCTAGTCGCTAAAAGCCCAGGCGGCGAGAAACGACAAGAAATATCTCCCAGGGCGACTTTGCCGTCGAGGTAGGAACTGCATATACGCTATCACATATCGCACTCCCCCCCTGGAAACCACAAGAGATCCACGGTAAAATAATTTCAATTGTGTAAATGTGCTTTGAATATCCAAAACTTCCATCAGCTGTGTATACAGGCCTATAACACGTGGATAATATTAAAGAGTAATTGGTCATCTGTGGGTCTGACAAAACACTGACAGCCACAAATTGGAATTATGCAGCAGGGAGTATGAAAATAATTTTATCGCCCTGATGACGGAGGCAGTATGACCTCTGAAACGTTGGTAAACAGCGACCAGACTACCCAGCGCAACAACCCAGAAGACAGAAATCTTCATACTTATCGCCCTGATGATGGAGGCAGTATGACCTCTGAAACGTTGGTAAACAGCGACCAGACTACCCAGCGCAACAACCCAGAAGACAGAAATCTTCATACTTATCGCCCTGATGATGGAGGCAGTATGACCTCTGAAACGTTGGTAAACAGCGACCAGACTACCCAGCGCAACAACCCAGAAGACAGAAATCTTCATACTTATCGCCCTGATGATGGAGGCAGTATGACCTCTGAAACGTTGGTAAACAGCGACCAGACTACCCAGCGCAACAACCCAGAAGACAGAAATCTTCAAGTTAAACTCCCTGCTCAACAGTTCATTATCTATCATTGTTTCGTTGATTGGCAAACTTTAAATACATGAATCATAGAGACAGATAATTCCAGATCGCTTCCTTACCCATTTTAATATTATCCTCTCATCTACGTATTCCGAGCTGTCTCTTTCCTTCTGGCTTTCCAACGAAAACTGTGTAAGCACTTAAAGAATTCGTATGGACACAGGCAAGTATTAAATGTCTCTTACGCCGTTCTAGCTCCAATCAAGTGCCTGGCTGTAACGTAGCTCTATTACGTAGGCTGATCAGATCTTAGCACAGTCTACACCACAAATGTCTAGGAGTCGTGAAATAAACTTGACAGGTAAATACAGAAGTGAATTCACTAAAAGCAATTTTATGCCTGTATGCATAAACTACGAAATGCTTCAACAATACGATTTTAAATGTATTTTAATGGAACGCAATGGCGAGACCCGAATATATGGAGACGCTTTTAAACAGACAGTATCGCTTTCAAATATAAATATATCTACGCAGGCCACATGGAGATGAATTATTTAAACCTGTGCTCGATCCGGATTTCTGGCAGTTACCTTCCTTCCATTTCAACACTACTTGCTAGGAAAACAAAATTACCAGATTTTTATAACACTTGACTGTAACGAACGAAACTTAAAAAACAACGCAGTATAACAATGGACATCTAAACGATAATTTGTATTTTAAAAAAAATCTACGTTGTCTTAAACCGTGCTACCTCTATGAGACAACTTGGGAACTACTTGCAAAACACAAGTCGATATGAGTTACCTCTACAGAAACGATATACGATGCAGATCGAAAACAATTATCGAACGTAGAGTAAACGATTGTGTTCCAACTATCGATAGTCATTACGCAGAATTATTTCCTTGTAGGCCGAAATAGCTCAGTCAGTAAAGTAGATGTTGACTTAACGACAGGGACGAGAGTTTCGCCCCTCCCCCCCAACACAGAACTAATCTGGAGAGTACCAACCTTTGTTCTACGGTTTCCTTGGGACTTCACATTACGGGATCTTAAAAATGTAATGAAATATTTTTTTAAAATTATATTGTAAGCCCTAAATTTCGCTTGTTATGTTAAAAAAATATAACTATTAAATCACAACGTAATTATTAATAAAAAATTACTGCTGATAATTGATTATTTGTATAATTTGCGATTCTCACAGCAATGAGAATGAAAATGTTTTTTCTGATTTGTGTCATTATGTAGACTCATAAGTAGACACCGATATTTCAGAGAAATATGTTGTCTCTATCTACATTCAGCTCTGAAGATTGAGACAGTATGTTCCTCCAAAATGTTGGTCTCTAACTACAAGTCTATATGGTGTCACAACAAAGTAGAACATTGTCAATTTCCTTATTTGGTCTCTTGCTTGCAGATTCGCCAGTGATCATATGAAAGTTTAAACTTCGCATTAAAATAACTTCGTGTGCGTGTTACGGAGTCTCTCAGGAGTTGACACGCAGCTACAGTATTTGGCCATGTCTGGGAGGACAAAACCAAATACAGACATCTCAGAAAATTTCTTAACTAGTTGAATATCTATACCCTCCTCAAGAAAAGTCAGGTCCACTTAAAAAGACAATGGAAATATTAATTTCAATGTTTTAAAGAAAATATAAATTTTTGAATGTACTGAATAACATCTATTTTTATAATAATGGCTGTCCATAGGTGTGGCCTCCTGAATACACAGACTAGTAGCAAAATAAGTTATTTAAAACCAGATTTGAACTTTGTCTTTAAGTAAGTATAAGCCTTAAGTAACAAATAAACCTGGCCGGCAGTAGCTGGCTAACGATGGACTTTGTTCGACCAATTCTGCCATGTTCCAATGTGCGAGATGAATGCCACTGAACCACAAAAATAAGACAGAAAATATTTCAATTTCTTTCTCAAAGTGTTAGCCATGCTAACACGTGAATTTCTTTGATGTAGGACCTATAGAATGCCCACAACAAAATTCTGTGAAAACATAGGCATAATATATGCCTTTACATAGAATATAAGTTCACAATGAACTTTAAAATTTATAGGGAAACTTAGATAATGCTCCGAAGACAGAAAGACTTTACATAAAGAACAATTATTTTAACGAACAAGAAATATAACAAGAAAAATACATGGTTATTCAAATAAACTTGTGTTAACAGGAATCAAACATCATTTTAGATAAATAAAAATAAATTTTGTCATTACCTGGTATCCTGCGATGAGGTGTGTGTCCTGTATCACAAATTCAACACTTTAACACATTTTGATGATCCAGTAACACGGTTCGTTATCCTCAACACTATCACCATTTTAATTAGTCTCAAAAAGTGCTTTCCAAACTATGCCCTGAAGAAGTTTTGGCCTTACAAATTAATTACTAGTTCTGTGGATTTAATTACTACCAGTAACCAAAAAACATAAAATTAAAAACATTCTATTGAACTTATAAGACACAGATATGCATCTAAAGGGACTTCTGGCTCTTACAGAAGCTAGTACAAACATGGCTGGCTTATGAAATTTTGCGCTGCTACTCTGATGGAAAATTACTTAAATCTCATTGATGCTTACTGACCCATTATTAGGGAAATTTCATTCACTACCCACAGTTTATATATTAAAGATCAAAACAAAAGGGAAGTATACAGTGACCAAGTAAATTTGTTGATGAACATTAAGTATAATTATGGTTATTAAATGTTTTAACCTAACCTAACCTAATCCACTCTGACCTGTCATTAAATTTAGGCTTTGCATATATTAAAAGCTGTAGCCCCTAACAGAAAAACATTGTTTTTATTAAGTTAGCTAATGCACAGATGTAATAACAGAAGCATAAGACTAACCACCATCCTTCATCTAGTGCAGAGTTTAAGAATGGGTAGATCGTCCTGTCCACAACTGCATGAGGCTTCGTGAAGTGGTGCTTAGGCACCATTAAAACTTAAATCCTGTTTTTATTGATTACTAGAGATCTATCTAGATGCTTCTTGCCTGCTAGATTCGCCTAGCTTTAATCTTATGAAGCAAAAACTAAAATCTTAAGATAGAACCTGACTTATCACATTCTATGTGCTGTCATGAATGTACAATGGGAAATATGGTAAATTATTCGATATTATCAACTTTACTACAGCGAAGAATATTATTAAAATTTAAAACATCTTTTATCTAGTTTTTATTTGAACTGTGTTTTGTTTCGTCATAAAAAATGTGGACGTCAAAGCAGTTTGGAAAGCACTGGTGTAAGGAAACTTGACCCCGGATTAATTACACGATCATCGTGATTCAGATACGCAATTAGTTCACGTATATATTCAAGCTCACAAAACTATGACAAACATTTCATTCACTGTTTTAAAACATTCTAAATACTGAGAATCTAAGGACTTGTGCAAACTGCAAACTAAAGCACATTGACAAATGTCACCTCTTTACGTACAAAGATTTACACGGAAAGATAGTTTAGAACGCCCGCAATGATGAGAACATGCGTGAGTCAAAATAGTGCTTATGTTTTCTGGGATTAATATGCTTAAATAACTATTTCTCAAGCAACTTTCATTGGAATTTTGCTTTCTTATTTGAATCTAATCAAAAGAGAAGAGAAGAAAATGAAAAATGTCATATTTTCGTCATGTTAAGCAAAGGGAAGTACGTCATGATATCGATCTTTTACCGTTAATCGATAACAAAATGTAGCAACCGTGACAAAGAGCGCCAATTTCAAATAACTCGTGTTTGAACGGTACGACTATACCATGTCAAATAGACAACATGACATTAAAGTTACCATCAGTTGATGTGGGGTGGAAACTGACACAGATACCAGAGTTTTCAGACTAAAGGCCACCCATGTTATGTACTATCAGCATACATCTTTGTAATTCTATATGACACTAGTCTTGCACTACTCAGTTTTGGATTAAACCACAAATATAATAAATCATTATAATAGAAATAGTAATCATGTAAATAAAATATTCAATTTTAAGCAACTAATAAAATAAATAAATAATTTTGTTACATTAATCGCAGATTAACATGTGAAACTGTTTGCAACTGCCCTCTTGAAAAGACTGGGTTGACAAACATATATAGAACAAGAGAGATGTGAGCCTAGCCTCCCCCAATTGCAAAATATTAAATATGCCTGTCTACGATCTCAGAAACATCACGAATTTTGGAAGTCACAGTTTATTATTTGCTTAATTTTCAACTTCCCAGTTTGAGGTGGAATGACCAGTCTCTTTAAATATGTGCATTCTGTGAGCTGTTTATTATTAAATCCTGCGTTTAAATAAGAGCAAACCAGAACAGTCTTCTTGTACTGCATGATTCAGGTCCATTTGTTTCAACCTGGAAGTGGATCCACCTAACACCAAACTCACTTAATAAATTTGCCAAATGAATGTTGTTATGCGAACACCCCTGTAAAAAAATATACACTACAGATTGATGGGAAGTTGGAGGATTACACATGGAAAATTTTAGTTAGAGTAATATATTATCAAATACACAAATAAAACATCTAAATTAATCACAAAGTTATAACAATCCCAGCTACAAATACATATATCACTTCCTATGTGGTATCTCATCCAAAGGCACAGCAACACCATCTGTAACCCGAGTCGCGCTACACGAAATTAGTTCAAGAACAATAAACCTTCCTCGTGTTCAGTGCCGCATTATTCGGTCACGCCTTTTTTGTAAGAAAATGATATACGAGAGATTCCATCATCAAGCCGCAGCTGCGACTTCTGGCTACAGATGTGTTTATATCATTCTGAAAATATATGTGATTGCCTTTCATGTATAAAACAGTACTCGTCAACAAAACATTTGATTCACGTGCTCATAGAGACCACACTAACAAAACAGTAATGTGGTCAACCCTTGCCAATACAGAACCTGCTTAAACTTATCCAGCGGATTTTGGCACCTTCGGTATGCTATTTCCTCAAGAACAGAGGTCAAACAAAACAACTTTTCAATTTTATTTAAATTTTTATATTATTTTGGACGCAGGCGGGCGATACCCAAAAATTCATATACATATCGAAAAATCAAATTTGCTTTTACAATGCACATTATTCTCTCCGCAAGAAAATACGAGAAAGTTAATATTGAAGATTCATTACAGGACTCATACCAGGACATCTGGAGGTGCATCCAGGCACCGGCGATCGGATTCACGCCGAAGAGACTCGGGAGTGCTTATACCTTTACGGAGCTCTGTCAAAACCGGCAGACATGGTGGGGCACCAACAGCGGCGCATTTTCCTTTCAACCTACCGCATTCTCAGACCTAGTCACGGTCACATAAGTCGATACCTTCCAGTATATATTTAGCATGGCACGGCCAACATAAACGCTAGCGTACCACAATGGGTACACTAAGAACATAACTCTGAAAAATAAGTAAAAGACATGCAGAATCAGAGATCTGGGTAACAACTAAACTACCAACTTTACTGTTGCGTAAATAAAGCAGGGGTAAAAATTGATATGTTGCTTCTTAAATTTAAATCATAAAGTTACGAGGTAAATGATAAATTTACTCGTTAAAATTAATTATCAGTTAGATGATATGAACTTCTGCACTTACAACATTCCAGTTGGATGTTATGACGATTATAACCCTCTAAATGCACGATAAAAACGTCAGGGGAAAAAAAAAAAATAATATCCAAACCTATTAGTATGTATAGCACCAGAAATGTTACCCTATATTAACAATGGATGGCACTCAAGTGCATCTCCAGCCAATTTCTCAAGTGCACTTTTTGATTTTAGTAACTCCAAGCAACTAACAATATATCTAAGATTAAGGACAGCTCAGCCGTGCAAGAATCGGCGACACCTAACTCTCATTCAAACGGTATGACTTGAGCTGCGAGTGTGTCGTCATGGTAACGGTGCGTTTCTCCGTGGTGCGTTGCGAGGTGTGTTGTTTCAGCATGCGTTGTTCCAGGGTTGTGCTCTCGTCACCGCCAGAAGAGGCAAAATTGTTGACCGACTCGGAGTAGTTGTTTGTCGTGACAGTCGAGTACGTCTGGCCAGTGCTGGGGGGCACTTCTTGTGTCAAAACCTTCCTAGCGACTGGCTTGATATTCGGAGACATCTTTCTAGTACCGTCACCAGCCTCGTCCAGCATCCCTTGTATATTGTTGTACGCGTGTTCCACTTTCGTGATGCTAGACAGCAATTTCTCTGGTGACGAGAGACCCTGCACATTGCCGTTCGGGCTCATGTTGGAAGTGTACACCAGTGATGTATTGGCAGAATGTTTTGGGGTCAGGCTGTTATCATATGACTTTGTCTCATATCTGTCACCAATGTAAAAAATTCTAATTAGTAAACTGATTATCTACAGCTCTAAAATTCACATTTACTTAAGTATCACGCAAAAATGTATACCTTAAAATCAGAATAATAAAAATTCTGCGAGAAAATGTTAACGTACCTTGTGGTAAATGACTCATATCCACTGCCATATCCGTCTGGCTCCGTATCTGACGCGCTGGTATCACCGCCCTTCTTGTACTTGGCCTGTCGGATCGCAGTGAGTCGCCCACGCGCCTCCTCCAGCTGACGTTCAATGCGCAGAACTTCGGTGCGTGCATTGATCTCTTGTGCGATGCCCCCGACGTGTCGTCATGGTAACGGTGCGTTTCTCCGTGGTGCGTTGCGAGGTGTGTTGTTTCAGCATGCGTTGTTCCAGGGTTGTGCTCTCGTCACCGCCAGAAGAGGCAAAATTGTTGACCGACTCGGAGTAGTTGTTTGTCGTGACAGTCGAGTACGTCTGGCCAGTGCTGGGGGGCACTTCTTGTGTCAAAACCTTCCTAGCGACTGGCTTGATATTCGGAGACATCTTTCTAGTACCGTCACCAGCCTCGTCCAGCATCCCTTGTATATTGTTGTACGCGTGTTCCACTTTCGTGATGCTAGACAGCAATTTCTCTGGTGACGAGAGACCCTGCACATTGCCGTTCGGGCTCATGTTGGAAGTGTACACCAGTGATGTATTGGCAGAATGTTTTGGGGTCAGGCTGTTATCATATGATTTTGTCTCATACCTGTCACCAACGTAAAAAATTCTAATTAATAAACTGATTATCTACAGCTCTAAAATTCGCATTTACTTAAGTATCACGCAAAAATGTATAACTTAAAATCAGAATAATAAAAATTCTGCGAGAAAATGTTAACGTACCTTGTGGTAAATGACTCATATCCACTGCCATATCCGTCTGGCTCCGTATCTGACGCGCTGGTATCACCGCCCTTCTTGTACTTGGCCTGTCGGATCGCAGTGAGTCGCCCACGCGCCTCCTCCAGCTGACGTTCAATGCGCAGAACTTCGGTGCGTGCATTGATCTCTTGTGCGATGCCCCCGACCATAAAACACCAAACTACGTTCTTCCTCTTGCTGGATCGCCTGCTGCGCCGCTCTCACCAAATTGTCAGTGGCGCGCTTCACGGCATTGCCGGCAGCCTTAACAAAGCAGACGACTCAAATCACATGCAACCTACCCTTGCAGCTACATTTAAATGAGAATGACCGTGTTCTGGGACGTAGCACCTTGCAGTCCAGTAGAAAATGACTAAATTTGTTCACTTAAGGGACAATGGTTAGGCGCACACACACAGGAAGCTACGTACCTGTAGACGCTTAGTGCTGTCTGCATCAGGGTCGGCCTTCACCTTGCACGCTACAAGCAATTGTGCAGTGGAAGATGCAACCTGCTTTGCACTGGAGATGAGCTTCTCCTCTGATGCCATCCCCTGTACCAGTGAGTTAGCAGATTCCACCAGGCTGTGTGTTGCAGCTGCTACCAGACGTGCTGCTGAGATTAGGCCTTCTGACCACTGTCCGTCATCAGAACTGGTCAGGGGGCGTCTGCTTACCTGCGTGAAAATAAAGTACACGTTCGTGCAATTATTTATTTATTTAATAAATTTTATGAATGATATGAATTTTGGTCAATACTAGGGAAATTGAAAGAAACATTTTGGCTGAGAAAACATCATAGGAAAAAATTACTTTAGGGACAGGAGGATAAAAGTTAAAATAATATTTGTCGTCGTTAGTGCATAAATCAATGACGGATGAAGGACCAACGTAGACCCACGATCCATGTAGTGAAATCACCAGTAAATGTTCCTCAATTTAGGATTTATCATTATTTAATGTTCTATTTGCATTGTAATATAATTAAGGCAGCATTAGTTTGCAGATGTCCCCAATGAAAAATCGGAAAAAATCGAACATTTCATATAAACATCTGTCTTCACGCTTTGTGCCATATTATCCCTCGACGCCGAGAGAAAAGACGCGTCTCCTTCGATCACCTTACCTTGCCCTGGTCAATGAGTTCTCGCTGTGCGGCAGATGCAGCCTTTACAAGTGCAGAATTTGCAGCGGCGATGGATTTGGCAGCCTCCAAGATCATCTCGTCAAAATTGAGGCTCTCATCAGCCTCCTACCAACAGAAACACAAACTTGTATTACAACTTTCATACGGAGTGCCCGCACTATTTCATTGCGCATCCCCTTTTCAGTATGCACAATTTATACTGACTACGTATAAACATGCCACGGTGTACGCTCATTCTTTGATGTGTCATGGCCGAGAGGCTATTTGTATTCAGGAGGTCCCACGATCAAATCCCGGCCTACAGACTGCCTATCCTTACTGAGATTTCGTTGGTTTTATTCAATCCCTAAAGGCAAATGTCAGAATAGTACCTTTCAATAGGCCACGACTCATCCCTTCTGCCTCCTTTCCAATTCATATGTATTAATCAGTTATCATGGGATATGATAATCAGAGCTACTGACAGAATTATTAAATAAACCAAAAATAAAAATACTTTCTTTAGGCGGAGTGGAAACAGCTTGCCCTCAGTCACCTACTTATGTAAAAAATTCTGTCAAGTTTTTAAAGGCCACGTTCACTTGTAATACAAGGACGGAGAATCAGTTATGTAAGAAAACTGAACCATGAAAAGGTTAAATGGGGGGGGGGGGGGGGAAATAAAATCAAATCATCTGTGTGTGTAGGGATGCAATATTTCATTATATAAAAATTCTGTTAACTGAGCAAACACTGGCTAGCACAAAGGTTACCGACTCTTTCACCAACAGATGAAAGATTAACAGCAAATATGACAAACTTAACTTTAGTATCTCATCTGACATACATACCTTGGGACTCGGCTAAACGTGTGCCTGCAGCTGCTACTGGTCACTGTAATAATATGTTTGATTCCTGGGTGATATTTACATAAACAACCAAGAATATCAAACATATCTCACAGGGGCCAGAACTTCAAACACGCAGTCTTGACACCCATTCTCTTATCTTACCGAAGGCTTCACGAAGCTCACCTGAATAGATCTCCTTGGGCGCAGGCTTGCCAACTTCTTTGCAGCGGCATCAATAGAAGCCGCAGCACCCAGCAATTCATTTTCTGCAATAACAGTTGGGTCATCCGGGTCCACCCAGTCTGTTCCTACAACAAATAAAGGTAACAATTTCGTGTATTTTTCTCTTTTATTACTGCGAAAGGGGTGAGAGAATGTCTGTAGAACCGCCCAGATGATACATTTTCAACCGTCAAATGATAGGATTAATAACAAAGAACTGAAAAGGATATGAATGAAAGTGGTCATGGCCCAATTTAAGGCACTTATGCCTGAGGAAAAACACAAGATACCTGTCACGATAACCAGTCTTTGGGTCAAGATTCAAACCCACAAGCTCGCAAATACCATTCGGCTGCAATGTTAGGCAGTACGATGGCAACATGCAATACCTTTTAGCAACTCAGCAGATGTCACCAATTCCGTGACACACTGAGCTATGCGGCGTGAGATGGGCGGCAGACTTTGCTTGGCATCTGCAGCACCGCCTGGACGGCTCTGAATGTGCAAGACGGTCTGAAGCAGTTCACGGTACTGAACAGCCACATCGTGTCCAGCCTGTAGCGTTCGTTTGCGCAACTCCTCGCTGTCTGCTGAATTGGCTGTTCCCTGCAACGCGCAACAACAGAGTCAAGTCACCATTAAAGACATTTTTGTAATTTAAATTATAAAAATGAAATTCCTCTTTTTAAAAAAACAATATTATCACCATGTCACTGCATTCTGAACAAAAATAGCCATCTAGATATAAGACAGTCTGTGCAATGTATTTTGAACTATTTAATATGCCGCTCTTTAGAGCATGTCTCACGACTGACACCACAGTCTTAATTTCTGTGCCAGTCAACAACTATTTTAAAATTTAGGGTGGAGCACCTTGCATATTGTAAGCATGTCGGATATTGCCTTCCGCCCCACGTTAGCAGCGACAATTATGTCATCCTGCTTGCAGCTATTGCCAGCTGCGACTGCCTTCGCAGTGGCTACAGTGATCGACTTGGTGCAACGAACCAGTTCCTCTGGTGTAGCACGACTCTTCTGATGCTCTGGAGAATGCAGTGCCTGCAACACACACAATAAAATATCAGTAAAGTGTTCCTTGTAAGCGCACATCAGGCAGAAGACTTGGACACTCTTCCTGTCTAGAAATTTTACTGTATTATTACAGCTGTTTTGAAGTTTGAGAACAAGCCTGCACCTGAGCGCCACACCAAGAGATAAAATATGTGGGAAAGTTTCACACATTCTTCACTTCAGCAATCAAAACTCCAAACATGAAAATTTCAGACTGTTTTCCTGTTCATACAGACACACATCTACAGAGAAGTTTTGTAATAATTCTGCCGCATTTCTTCTGATTTCATGCAGGTATTGAGAAAAAATCAAACGGTGTGTCTATGGGTTACAAGAAGACAAAATACAAATGTTTTGTTCAGTACAGAAGTTTCTAACTCACTCGAATCTCTTGCGCGATGGCCTCAATGGTAGACTCGAGAGCACGTGTCCCACGTGTGTGTTCATCTTCCACGGCTTTGACGGTCTTGAGCAGGGAAGTCACGTTGGTTACCATCACCTATGCAAATGAACACACGTTCATCAAAAAAATATAACAAATAAGCCTCAAGCAAAGATGCCAACCTTCTGCAGCATAACAAAAAAATATATATTGTATTGTTGAACATGTGATGTGCAACAGTTTACCAACAACACAAATCAAAATAATGGGACGTGGACACAGCTCACATATATGAGAAACAAAGTACTATTTCAGCAGAATGCAACATTATTAACCTTCACTGTTGATTTTGCATAACTACACAATTCCAAACAATCTGCAATGGTTGGCACCCCTTTCACATGCAATTTTTCCAAGCAAAAACATTGTTAGTGGGGGGCTTCAACATTACAAAACAAAACAAAGTGTTAATATTTCCACCTCAACTCAAGTTTTATCTGGCTTTACTCAGTCCCTCCACAATAGCACCACTTTCATCCTTTCCAACACAGACAATTAAACTGTAATAAAATAAGTACACTTTCTCCTCCTTCTAGCATCTGTATCCAGAGACTAGCTCTGGGGTCCACCCAGCCTCCAGTGCAATGGGTACTAGGGGTCTTTCCTCAGGAGTAAAGCGCAGCTGGTGCATGGCACTAAGCACTTAGCCCCAACAAGTGCCAATGTCAAGAACAAGTAGACGCTACACCTCCTCTCCTCCCAAGCACCTCCACGGCACGTAGCAGAGCAGCAATACTTTACTCTCCCTTTCAGAGTCGAACAAGAATGTCGCTTTTTACAACACCTCAACCCTTCACACAAATGTGATTCAAATATATTTTCTGTGACTACGAGCCATATCACTGTGGAATAAAAATTAAAATTACAGTGTTCTAGACGATGACTCTGCTTCCATTACCAGGAAATGATATGTTGGATGCACAAATTCTTTGATTTGTGGTTTGCATACTGAGACAATCCTTCCAAACTTTAAAACAGTTCCTTACTCTATTTTTTTTAGAGCATAGTATTTTCTTACTTGAGTTTATTTACCTTTATTAAATTTTATGCCTAGAAAAATTGTTATGAAAATTACAGCACCACTTTTTATGTCAAACGACAAATTCCAGAGAGCACATAAATTTTTTTTTGGATATGAAACAAATGTTAACAAAAACTGCACACGTTTCATTCAGATGGAGCACAGATACTGTCCAGCTATCCCAACCGACCTCAGGCATGGATGTTTGTGTGTCACTTTTCTAACAACAAAACAACTGTTAACAACATGCCATGCATGCCTCACTGTTGTGTTAGTGCACTACTCACACAAACAAGTCTGTACATACCTCGCTACATACAACTTTCTTTACAACCCATCATGTTGCATGAAGCTCATTTATTGACCAAACGCAAACAGGAATAGATACAAAAGTATATATAAAATATTAATAATATCGAATTTAGATTGCAAAGTCATATTAAAAACCAAAACCTGAATTTTAAGCAAGAAAATGAAGTGAAATAAATGCACTGTGGGTTTCACACAACACATAGTAACGACATGTCTAAGCAACAAGCAATTGAATGATGTCGGTGGTGGGTTCTGACTGGTGGAGGTTCTCCACGCTGAGCAGACGAATCAACTCCTCCTCCTGGTCAGACACAAGCCAATCAGGAGGCTCTGTGTCCGACTCCACCTGTCAGAGCAACAAAACAAATTCAGCACTGTGCCACATCCTCACGAATCAGCGGAATTCTGGCATTCACCTCGGAGAAAATTATATTATATATGGGATGTCCCTCACAACTTGTGTATTACCAATAAAATATCAGCAAATTTCCACATGCTGTATGTAATATCAAAAGTTTAGGAAACTACTGCCCGAAATTAACATAATTTCTTTAAAACAACGCTTTGAAACCCACTCAACGTAACACAGAATTTTGATTTAAAAAAAAAACAGTCATACCAAATTAAAACTGTACGTTTACTTCCTGCTTCCTATTAAATGCTTTACCACTAAACAGTCAAAGCATCCACCAGCAAGGTGGCAACATCGTGTCCTTTTAAAAATGGGAGAACAATGGTTAAATCATATTGCAAGTAGAAGAATCAACTGTTAACTTAAAACTCTGATGAGTACTGTATTTTGGTTAAAATGTTAACTACTTACAAAACATTCCCATCGTGTAACATAATTTAGTACAAACGTAACATCGTGAACCAAGATCTTTTGGGTCTCGCGGAGGTAACAGAATCGACAAATTGTCATCTTGGTGGTGTTATAGCAGCCTGGTGGCAGGTCAAATGAAAAGGAATACGTACTACACTTTAATTATTAGTTTTATAATTTGCGGTTATACTGTAAAAAAAATTGGTATATCAGAAAAAAAATCTTGTTCTTGTCTTGATCCTTTGGAATTTTCTAAATTCTTGCCTCAAAATGGAAAAGTCATTCTGACACGTCTATTTTGTACCCCTAAACCTCCAAAACGAGGAGGTGAAGAGAAGGGAGAGGGGAAAAAAGGAGCAAAATTGAAGGCGGGGGGGGGGGGG
>NW_019059822.1:697065-719319 GCF_000696155.1 Zootermopsis nevadensis
GGGAGCCCCTTGGTGTGGTTGGTGAGCAGATTGAACAGGGGCAGAGCTCCTACTACATATGCTAATCCAGATACACCTTATAAAAGGAGAAGGAGAGGTGCACTTACTGGAGAAATAGTTCAAATCACTGTTATGTGTGTGGGTCCTTCGTGTATCACACAACACCATGCTAGTGAGTTCTGTCATGCTCCAGCCCCTACTTCACATGCCACCCTTCCATGTTTCAGTCCATACTTCAGTGTCCAGAACCCTTATCGGCCCCTGCCCTTATTACGGCGATTATTGCAATATATCAAAATAAATTAATTCCCTAATACAAACCTTCTAACAATCACAAGTTACTAAATGTATGAAACCTTCCGAATTAAAAATTTTATACGAATGTAGCCGTTAGCCGCGTAGCTCAGTCAGTCTAGTGGCAGACTACGGACCAGACGACAGGGGTTCAATCCCCAAATGGGGGCAGAGGATTTTTCCTCTAGCCTCTGCTTCCGTACTGGTTCTGAGGCCCGCCCAGCCTCAAACGAGTACCAGGGTCTTTCCTGGGGATAAAGCACGGCTGGTGTGTGACATTAACCGCTCATCCCCATCTACAGCCGAGGTTAAGAATGAGTAGGTGCTATGTCTCCTCCTCCCCATGCGCCTACATGGCATATAATGGGACAGCTTTATTTTTTTATATCAATGTAGCCACAAAATATATGAAACAACCAACATTCTACAGACAAAATACTTTGTTGCAGCATTTTTGCCGATCGAAAATCTGATCTGGGCAAACCACGAGGACCAACACAAAGTTCTCGGTACTGCTAGGTAGAAAATTACCTTGAAGCAATAGAAAATTTATGAAGAATCGTCTTAGTTTGTGTCTCTGATGAATGAAACTCCTTCATTCCAGAAGGACTGGTGAGCTGGCTACGACTTCTACTGCAAGCATTAGAAGATTCCAAAATACTGGAACGTTACTCATCCACGATCTCATACGTCAAAACGCGTATCAAGGCACCTGTTTTTTGCATGGCCTACTCAGATAATGAGACACAAGCATCCATTTTAAAAATCAACAAGTTTCCCCTGTTATCACAAACGTTTCCTGTCACCATGCAGATATGTTGTTACGGTTGCATACCTTGGCAGAGTCTTTGAGGTGGTTCATGGACGGATCGTTGATACTCTTGCCAGAAGCAGCTTTTGTTGCCTGAATCAGATCTCCCAGAGCGGACGCCACGTCCTTTACAGCGTTGATCAGCATCACCTGTTGAGCCAGTGGGGTTAACATTATTCACATTCAATTTTATTTGTATATGCGCACGTGTTCAAACAAGAACACAGCTAACCTGAGCTTCAGGGTTATTTGAGCCTAGGGATGCAGCTCCGAACTTGACAACCTCGGCCAGTTGCACGATGGTTGACACGGCATTCTGCGCGGCAACAGCTAGTTGCTCCTGTGAGGATGCCGCCCCTACAAATTGTTCATGACAGATAAGCGCTGTATTCACACCTAATTTCCCATTAACTTCAACATACTTTTCTTACAATCAATTATGTTACAGACAACATATAATTTTAACCACAAACACAAATTAGTAACACCGTACCTGCAACCAGTGTCTTCGTGTCCTCCACCAAGGCCTTGGCTGTCTTCAGGATGTTTTCTCGATGGTCAGCAAATGACTCGTCTTCGTTCTCCGCGTGCAGTGTGCCGGCAGTAGCGAACATGATGGTTGTATCAAGATCGCCAATTATACCTGATACGGTGCTTGCTGCGTTGATACAAGCCTGCGTGCCCCGAGAGCCAGCCTGAAGGGCTGCCAGCACCTGCGAAACCTAAACACAAAACAGAACATGACAATTCCAGAGCTTTATGAGTCGGAATATTACTTTGAACAGCCATGATCAACATACACATTTCTTCTTCTTCTTCTCTTAATGTCTTTGGTAATGGTCTTTTTTTTAATACCTAAAATCTCTACATTCTAAAGAACAGATCTTCCACTCTACAGGCAAAAATGAGGCAGACACTTCTCTGCTGGATCTGATATATCAAGTCATTCCAGATCATAAATAACTTGGTCTACTGAATCCAACAGAACAAGTGTCTCACACTCTAGTCTGAAGACGGAGCCAGTCTCTGGAACAGTAAATTTTATAATTTCAGATTTTCCTTAAATTTTTAAAGAACACACAATGGATAACATCTTGCCAAAGAACCATAATACAAGCACTCACCTTCTCTGAGACGTGTCGCGCACCGTCAGCAACATCTCTCTGCGCAAATGTATCACCTTGTGGCGCCATCTGACAGGCACCACCTGCCTTCACCAACTCCAGACACGCACGACCCAGCTCCTGAACACCTGAACGTATGCGCGATGACACATCCGCGTTGGAAGTAGCCGCAGCTGCGCCAGTGGCATCTGCAGCCAGCTGTCCATATTGGCGAGACAGATCAGCACCAAGGGCTCCAAGACGTGCCACATCAGTTGCAGATTTCGCTACCTAGGGACACAGTTTGTCTATTTAAAGCTCAGTATCAGGTTCATCACTCTCAACATTGGGTGAAATGATGTTTCCAACAAACAATCATTATACAGCGAACTGAAACCATCTTCATTACTTCCGAATTTATGACTAAACTTGCCCCAATAGTTCTCTGGAAACTGGCATTACAATTCCAGTTTTCAAAGCATATAACAGAAGCACATTACTGCATCCCACTCTCATGTCATGACATTCCCTTCGACACCTTTCTTTACATTCATGTTCTAACTCAAAGGAACACCAATTTCCCACAGTAATACAGGCCGAGAAGTAAAGATCACTTTGTCTTCAAGATACAGTCTTATAAGGCAGACAGCTGGACCAAGTTTTGTCTCCGACTCACCATTTCCTGCGCAATCCTGGCCACCTCTTTGGCCGCAGTAACCATCCGCGTCTGGTAATCCACAAAGCTAAACTCGCCGGTCTCAGAGTACGTAGAGTGACGGTGACTGCTCTCAGTGACACGTGTCATCGCACGAGTGATGGAGTCCATAATGCCCGTCACCACACCGGCTTGTGTTGCGAGGTGTTCCAGCGTCTTGCCCATATCCTGGAGCGAGTCCCGTGTCGCATCCACAGACTCGTCAATATCAGGATGGATGTTTACTGCCTAGAAATGCGGATAAATTTGAATTAGAATCACTGCACTCCACATGATACACTGACTAAAGTGAGTGAACGGTGGGCTGAAACAGTCCCTTTGTACCGCAGTCTCAAATGCGTCATGTGGACTGGAATGTAAGGAAGGCCAAGTTTGTGTAAAATCATTTGGAAATAAGTGATTCTGGCCTATGTGAAAGTATTGTTTTCTCACGACAAATCTCAGCCAGACCAACCTTGCCAAGATTAAAACCAGATACCTTATTAACACAAAGCAGAAGCGCCAACTGCATGACTGTGACATTTAGCAACTTATAAGTCAGAAATACGTCTACGACTGACTGAGCGCGTGCAACTCACCTTGGGATTGCCTCCTCCTTCCTTGGTTGCATACATCAACTGCAAGGCACATTCGGCCACTGTCTTTGTCTGGTCGAGTAGCACCATCTGCTGCTTCGAGTGCACCATGTTGGAGGCAGCACCAATTGCACCAGCCACCAGTGGTTCAAAATACAGTACCATTTGGTTCACCTGTACATTTACATCACAGACATGTACGCCAAAATAAACATCAAGCATCACTTTGGCTTTCAAGTTATGTGTCATGATCAACTAATGTGCTCCCTCCGCTCGCTATGTTTGCTAACGTGTGATGGCAACACAAATGGAAGAAATATCACTTTCTCAGAATAAAAACACAACACACCAAGTTATGGGACACTGACAAATGTGGAAGATCATATTTTCTTCATGAAACAACCTGCACAACTCTTAGAACAGTAAAAAAAAAACCTCGTCACTGAATAAAAAGCGAATCTGTGTGGAAGATCTCAGATTATTCTTTCGAAGAAGGGAGCTATATGAGATTTTAAGTTCTCATGTCAATGTTGGATTTCTAGGTTATAATGCCATGTGAAATTGTAAGTAGATACTAGAATAGTGTTTTGGAGAATCATACTGCCTCTGTCTTAAGGGCAGACCACATGGTGTTACAACCGAGAAGACCAACGCCGACAAGTAAAGCCGCTGACTCACGGCATGACCGATGTTCTCAGCCTCGTATTTGGCGGCAGATCGAACAGGCTCCAGCTTCTCTGCAATTTCATTCGCTGAGCTTTCCATTTGGTCAGTGAACCCCTGGAGTGTGTTGTCACGTCGTTGAGGCAGACTCTGAGACACGGCTGCCAGCGACGTCTGGTCCAGATCCCGGATACGGGCACTAAGCTTTTCTATGGCGTCATCACATTCCTTCTGTCCTGGGGCCTTGTCCCTGGCAATTAAATACCATCAGATCTAGTAATGGATCTGCAATTTCTGCTTATTACAGTCTCATACTTTAGCTTATCACATTGATAAAGATGACAATCTTCAAATACAAATATTTCGATCTCCAAGTTCACAAAATTCAAGAACTACCGCAGAAATTTCAGTAGCAATCAGGAATCAAACTGGAAATCATTCCTTGACATGATTCCATGCTAATACCAGGGAATAAACAAATATACGAAACAAATACTACTATTCTTCAAAATAATAAATCTAACCAATCTTCCTCTGCATGGTTTTATTTATTAGTTTTAACCTGGTTTCAAGAAACAGCCCACCCTAGAGCAAGGCTTGGATCTTAGACAAACCACATCAAGTGGAAACATCGTAAAAAGACTTATTTATTTTGGTGTGTGGGGTGGGGGGCCACATTAAAACATATTTTTTTATAATTTTCTTTCCAGTTTCTTGTACACTGTAACAGTCTTACTGACTACAATTCTAATTATTTCAATATTTTTCTATTTATTTTGTGGTTAAAAATTGTGCAAGCCCCTGTCAATCTCAATCATTTCAACTAACATTAAGAGACACGAAACATAGACACAAAACTTTCCGTCTAGCCAACAATTTAGACTAGGAGAAAAAAACTCACCTGATTGATGTAACAAGCTTCTTAATTGAGTCAGATACACTCTTGCTGTGATTGGCTAAGAGTTGCCAAGTGGGAGGGTCCCTAGGACTGACAGCCAATGATTTGGCAGCGCGAACCATGGAGCAGGAACCATCTATTATGGCACGACCAGATGATAGGATCGGTTCCTGAGCAGCACGTGCACCTACGCTGATTTTGGCAGGTTGACTGGAAAACTCTGGTGAACCTGCAAATGTGCACAGGCTGTCCACTGCATCCAACAACGGTTTTGTTGCGGCAGCACAGCTTTCACGGTTGTGCTCGCTATAATCCTGATCCAGGGCTGTCAAAAATGAAACAAACATTCACATCGCATCATAAAAATCCAACACGTTAGTTTGCAACTTAAAAAAGACATGGTTTCAAACCACTGACCCACATAAAACAAAAACAAACTTGAACAAAGTGAAGAGTGTCGGTATGACAGTTAAAACTGAAACAGAGTAGACGAAAGTGTTTAAGTAATGATCTACGTCAAATATTGTAAAGGGTGTTTTAAGTCAAGAAAGATAAATTAACTGGGGCATGTAGCATGCACAGCGAGAACCAAGACATTACAAAATTTTGGGTGAGAAAACTTATGGGAAAATACCACTTGGGATAACAATCTGTGGATCACAGGGTCATATCAGAATGGCTCTTAAAGCAATAGGCTATAAATGAAAATGCAAATTGGACTCAACTGGTTCAGAATGGAGCCTTTACGATAACAGCAATTAAGATTACGACTCTAGGGAACACCATGGCATTAAAATATGTAAATGAAATGCATAATTAGCACTCACCCTTAATCTCTTTCACAAGGTTTGCAGTTGAATTGGCCACATCTTTGGCAGACTGGACAAAATGTCGCTTTGCAACAGGATTTGTTGTCTTAGAAGATGCCATACGGCACGCATTGCAAAGTGAACTTGTATGCTTGGCAATCACCGTTGCAGCTGACAGCACCTGCGAAACATTACAATCACAGTCAACGAATACTGAACAGACTACAAAAGACAATCACATCATACAACACTATCATCGTACCTGTTGCTGATTGGTTGTTGGGTTGGTCAGGTGTTGGCAGGCTGTCTGGATGGATTGGGCAGCACGTGCGAACTGCGCCTGGTCCACAAGTCCTGGACGCCCAGCAACACTGGACGGTTCTGACACTCCTACCAAATAGGCAGCCTGTGCCGCAGCTTCAACCAGGCCACAGATTGAATTTGAAACATCCTTCACTGCCTCACCAAACTGCTCATGTTCCGACTTCTTGGCATGATTCGCAATGCCTGTCATGCCATCCCCTGGAAATCATATAATTTCACATTTATCAAACTTTTTTTAACTTTACAGAGCGTGTATGCGGTCATAAATGAGACATGGACTCACCCAGACTCTTTGATTTCTCCATAACAGTGTCCAGACACTCAAAGTACGAGGAGTCATTATGTGGCTCTGTGGGGTTCTCTAGCAGGGGTCTCATGGACTGGATCTTGCGTATTGCGTTGTCACACTCCTTCTGTCCTGGGGCAGCTGACGTGCAGACGTCAATCAGGTAGTTGATACTTTCAGTCACCATCCTGAAATTACCAGGCATGTTTCAATTATCTCTCCTTGTATAACGCAACAATAATTGATTCGTTAAAAAATACAGAAATTTACGCCCCTTCATTTATTTATTAAGTTACATGAACTTCACCACACACAGACAACGACTGAGACAAAGCAGACAACAGGAAAAAGAACTTTTAACCTGGCACAAGCATTAAGATGCCTAATCTGTGGAAACAAACAGGACTTCTTACTCCATCTGTTGACATGTTGACATGCTTCCTCTCACCTGGCTGCTGCAGCAAGCTGGTTCTTGGCATTTGGTGCTGATGGATTAGCAGCCACAGACTTTGCGGTCACTAGCAGCTTCGAGGATACCAAGGAAACATTCTTCAAGGACACAACCATTTGTCCCTGTACTTCCTTATCCTACAACATCAACCACATTCATACGGTTAACCATTTGCTTACCACACACATTCAAGTTACATCATCATCAATGCAAATAATTACCCTCGTTTGTCCAGCCATTTCCATGCTCACGCCCAGCAAATCTCCAAAAGCTGTGCCAAACGTGCGCGATGACGTAGCCAGCTGCGTCGGGCTGCATACGGATGACACGACATCTGCCGACGCGTCGTTAAGGTTTGCAGCCGCAGAATTGAGCTCCTGCTGCAGTTGTCTGTAACAAAATCGTTATTATAATGACGTGCTTGCGAGGACTTCCAACTGCAAGAAACGCGTTCATTGCGATATAACTCACCCATATGACTTGTTGCTGTGAGGGAACTCCCCTAGGTCAAGGATCTGTGATGCGTCTGTAATGGTGTGAATTGCCTCATCTACATCCATTTGTCCTGGGAGACAGCCCACACACTTATTCAGAGCCTAATGTTCAAGGAAGAAAAGTAACACGTAAGTCACGACAGTCATCTATCTCATCGATCGGTCCAGCCACCTATCCATCCATCTTACCTGAGACACATCTTTGGCAACCTGTGCAAGGTTCTGTGCATTGCTCTGTCCCTCAGGATTCTGAAGTGCTTGCCTTGCCTCCTCAATGAGGCGGAGTGACCGCTCCATGACATCATCTGCGCTGGAGATAATCCTGCAACACAACAACTTAGGCAGGTGAAAACATTGTTCTGACCACACCAAACTTTTGTGTAATGTTATCAATTGCCACTTTCTAAGATTCATATTAGGCTTATCACATTAACACGTTCACTTCCAGGAATTCTGCTGCTGGCCGACAGTTATGGAGCATCAACAGCAAATTGCTGCACGATAAAAAATTTTGTATGACGCGCAGAGTGATCAGTTTCTCTGGTCCTAAGAAACGTCACACTTAATACTGCTGGGATTTGTAAATGCTACTCATAATAAGAAAATGGTTAAATTTATGACTCCATAAGATACATATCTGTCAAACGCCAAAGCGATACAGAAAACACAAGCTCTTTCTTCTTCAAATGTACGGAACTCACTTTGTCTGTGTATCACGGTTCTTTGTTGTCGCAGCCACACCTCGCACTGATATGGTAAGGTCTCGGAGAGCAGACGACGTGTTCCTTGCAGCGATACCTGTGTAGTTCTCATTGCCCTGTGCTGCAGCACTCAACAGCTGAGCCATTGCAAAGCCCACGTTCTTAGACGTGCTACCCAGCTGCAAAGCAGCTGACTCGGCCTGAAACACATCCATCTTACTGTTGAAACAACACAGGTTTTAAACTCACGTAAAATGTTAATTGTACGTCTAAGGCAAGTGAATCTGAAATGGTGTCGCCTTATCTCTCATTACCACACTAACCGTTTCTCCTGGTAAAGGCCTGAGCTCTGCCCTCTCAGCAGACCTCTGGAAAGCTTCTAGTTCAACTTGCAGGCTGCGGATCAGTTCAGAAGCCGAGTCAAGTTCCAAACCAGTGCAAACTCCACGCGCACGGTTAAGGGCAGTACGCAAGTCATCAAGTGCTGCCCCCAACTGCTGCGAACTTGTATTCAACTGGAGTGCAGATGACTGGTCTGAGACAGTTGGTAACACTGCACGAGCTGACTGAACCACTCTGGCACCAGGCTGCACGATATAACGAATCGTACGTTTAGTGAAAGTCATACTTCCTAATCCTTCAAAACAAAACACATTTTTTAAAGTTCTGTTTCAACACACTCAAAAATCAATGAGATTTCCAAGTTTTTAATGAAACGTGCACATCAATTTCTGATATCCTGGTTTTTACTTACCAAGGAATAATGACAAAACAAACAATTAAATATGGTAGTAGTGAGCATCGAGTACACTGTTCACATATTTCACAGAGACACGAAATGAATACCACATTTTTTCCCTCTTCAACTACCACAACCTTCACTGCTACACATCAACAGCCAATGGTCACATTACCAACTGTTCCACACAGAAACCTAGATCAGAAGAGCGAAGACACATCAACATGACACTTTCAGTAACTGCCCCTACGTTCTGCATAACAAAACGTGTTCTTTGCTGGGCTGATCGCATACCTGTAAGAACTGCTCAGAAGCATTGATGAGGTTCAGCTGAGTTGCTGGGTTCTCGGGGTTGGAAAGCGTACCCTTGACGCCTTCCACGAGCCTTGGGATGTTATCTGCCATGGTCTTGCAGTCACCCATTAGCTCCTCCTGTGAGGACTTGTTAGTATTATGATGTGCCGCCCCCTGAGCCGCTGCAATACATTGCGTTGCTGTACTGGCTGCGTTCTTGGCTGCTGCCTGCCAACAAGTTCAGTTATAACAGTGCATAAACAGACTGATTCATCCACTGTCCCAAACGCCCAACTGAAGGCTTCACATTTCTCACCTCGAGTCTTGTGATCAGTTTCCTCCGCAGTGCTGGAGTGGCCGCTGCGGTCGTAGCAGCGCGTAGTTCTTCGACTGCTTCACATAATTGGTTCTGGCGCTGAGCATCATGCGGGCTTGACGCACAGAGACGCGCCGCTTCCACCATGCGAGCCGTAGCATCAGCTAGGGTCTTTGCTGCGGCTAGAAGACGGCGCTGTATCTCGGAGTCAGGCTGCTTTTCTGCCTCTCCCTGCAAACACCATGTTACATCCTTTTATACAATTTATTTATTTATGGGTGTGATGCTTAAAATAAGCCCACTGCACTACCCCGACAATGAGAACGTTGAGGTTTGTATGGAGCACCGGTAGAATGACAAAAGATGAAGGAAAATCAAAGTACTCAGAGTAAAACCTGCTCTATTTTCACTTTAATGACGACAAATCACCAAATGTAGCACCTAATTGGTTAGCACTTCTGGTGAGGTGTGGGTTCAAACCTTAGCTTGCTCACAGACTGACTGAGGTAAGCGTCTACACCAAGAAAATAATTCATCCACCCCGATGTATGTTATATGGCACAACACTGCTTCCTTCTGTACCGACACTATTACCTTTATCGCCTGTATGAGCTGAGCAGTGGCTTGTCCCAGCACTCTGGCTTGGCGCACCATCTCGGCCGCATCTCCAGTAGAAGCAAACAGTCGGTCAGTGGCAACTAATATCGCAGTCCATCCGCCTCGACGTATGGCCAGCCACATCCACATAAACATGTTATGTGGCACAACACTGCTTCCTTCTGTACCGACACTATTACCTTTATCGCCTGTATGAGCTGAGCAGTGGCTTGTCCCAGCACTCTGGCTTGGCGCACCATCTCGGCCGCATCTCCAGTAGAAGCAAACAGTCGGTCAGTGGCAACTAATATCGTCTCTACAGCACCCTCTTGTACGCTCTCACGTGCCTTCTCTCGTGTCCCCAACCTGAAAAATAAAGAACTGTTAGATACCACAGATCCAAAACATACGAGGGAATAAGCATCGTCATAGCGATAACAAATATCTGCTCCTGCAGCAAAAAATGTGACTCACTTAATGTGGTTCAGCAAGTCGTTGAGTGTCCGAGTAACCTCTGACGCAGCCTGGCTCAGTTCACGCAGCAAGTGTTCATCTGTACAGCTCTCGTTGCAGATAGTGATGAGCCCCTCAACGGCACGTGCCACCTCGCGTACTGCAGCCATCAGCTGCTCCTGACACGCCGGGCTATGCAGAGTTGGTGCGACAACCTGTAACAACACACGAAACAAAACTATACAAATATGGGAGCCAAAACTGCGAGAGAAAAATTATAAGATATTATACAACTGTGAAAATGTGCCAGATAGACAGAAGAAAACTCTCACCTTGGCACAAGCAACAAGCTGTGAAGTGGCAAGGGCACATTGGGTGGCAGCTCCGATGACCTTGTTCTGCGTGGCCTGGTCATCACAGGTCGCAGCAATGTTCTTGGCTTTCAGTACAAGAGCAGCTGTCGTGTTAGCAACGACCTTGGCAAGTCCCAGTAGGATATCCTGTAGCTCACGACTTGACTCGTCCTCATGGCCGATGGTTGAAAGAACTTGGTGGGAGGCTTCGCCCACACGACTCGCAGCATTAAGGAGGTTCTGGCGAGGCTGAACAGACATCACATCAGCTTCAGAAATTAATTATTAGAACATTATGTTCATTGGGGTCAATGACATTTATTTAAAAAATGCGCTGCACTTGATATTTCTGCAAACTGTTCTACGCCATTGAACATTAGCAATACCTCTTTGGTTTCAGGGTCAATGACATTTATTCAAAAAATGTGCTGCACTTGGTATTTGTGCTAACTGTTCTACGCCACTGAACATTAGCAATACCTCTTTGGTTTCAGGTTCGGCAGCCTTCAGAAGGTCACTGAAAGCTGTGCAAAGTTTGCGAGCAGCATCAAGCAACTTGTCCCCAGAGCTCTCGTCTTCCATCAACGCGGCAATCATTCGCACGCCCCTCGTCATTTCTGGCAAGTTGCTAGTGATGGTTGTGATGGCAGCACCTACTGCAGTATGGTCCACCTCATCTGCTGAGCCTGCGACATAAAGCAATACACAGTGCAACTCCATCAATCTTAAATATGGTGATATAAGGAGTAATGTCCACTTCCTACATGGCGGACAAAATTAAATATATAGAGAGATTAATCTGTACCTGATAAGAATGAACATCACAGCCAAAAAGGAATGCAAACTCACAATAAACTCATTTTTACTCGATTTAAAATGAGACATCTTTTAAGAAATGCATGAATCTGACGTGTTTCAGCATCCACACGAGACAAAGCACTCACCTGATGTCAGGGTGACAACCTGTGCAGTGGCGGCATTCATTGCTGCAATCTGGGAGCTCACATTCTGCTTGTTCGTGTCGAGCGTCGTCTCCTTCCATTTCAGTGATGCCTGTATATAAACGCAATTAAATCAGTTCCATACTTTATTTTGAATATAGGTACGTCTCAACAGATTTGTGGTTATTTTCAGGGTCCACATCTTCTTTGGCATCATTGCATTTACAGTCATTCACAGGGAATGAAACATTTGCGTAATGGCAACTCTTTAAAGCATTTTGGTCATCTGAAGACGTATGGTGACAAAGGCATGCCTTGAATAACATCATGGTGAGTCTCAGTGTTGATCTTCAGGGTTGTAATACTGTGTGGACTTGTAAATAAATATCAGCATTTATCTACCTACAAGTCCACAAGTGACATGACATCCCAGGAGACCAACATCGACATCTTCACTTCCCTGGAAGCCTAAAACCTGACAAGCGTCAGTATGTTTATTGTAAACTACTATGACTTTGAAGATCTCGTCTTCTGGGTTGTTCCGCTGTGTAGTCTGGTCGATGTTTGCCAACGTTTCTGAGGTTGTACGGTCTCCGTCATCAGGGCGATGACGGAGGCAGTATGACCTCAGAAACGTTGGTTAACATCGACCAGACTACACAGCGCAACAACCCAGAAGACAGAAATCTTCATACTCACCGCTGCGAAAACATCAAATCTTACATACTATGACTTTGCGTAGCTTTGTTAACTGCAAAACTCTACAGATTTCAAGTTACTCACGGGATCTGAGCCAAGCTCTGGTATCTGAGCCTTTGTTTCCAACTCCTTCTCTACCGTGACTATAACATCATGGCCAGCACTAATAGTGCTCAGAAGAGCCCTCTGTGGCTCTGAGAGAACACTTGTTATTCTTGACTGTTGCACCTGTAAGAAGTACCAACTCTCAAAACACAACCTTCACTACATGTTTCTGCTGTACGTCTGGAAGCTACAAAATGGGGATATTCTTTATTTGACAAACTCAGGTTAAGATAACAAAGCGGAAAAGTGTACAAAAATACAAACGCAACAGAGGCTGAAAGGCATTAATTCAGAGTTACGTTTTTCTATCGCAAAGTGTGTAAAAGCGCAAAGAACACAGAAATTTAAGCCGTCAATTCAAGTAAAGATATTGACGCGGAAAAACGTTTAAATGTACAAACAACATATTGCCTGAAAGGCACCAAAACACAAAGACACAAAAGTAACCGCATTTGCGGAGCGATAACAAAGTGTATGTACCTACTCTGAGTCCTTTTACAGGAGCATGTAAAAAAACAAAACACATAATTAGGAATGCGTATAATGAATGCTTGCGAGAGCATCCAAGAGCTCCCCAAGCGAAAGTTCTTACCATGGGCGGGGCATGGGCAAGATTTACCTGCCCACTGACAGTCGTGTACTGGGCACCTGCCATGTGGCCTGTGCCATACGGTCGGGCTCCTGAAACATACGTACAACCTTTGAAACGCCTCCCTCCATTTTACCCAAGATTAAAATTATAAAAATATTACTTAACATCATTTTTCCCAGGCTCACTTTACCTGCAAAACATAAGCATTCGATACCACAAAATAAAACTGTGACAAATAAAAGCTTAAAAAATTTAATCTTCAAGAAAGCTTCACGTGTACAATAATCATGCCGCCGTACGCTACAATAATGACACCCTACAACGACCAGTATTTCCATCTTTTCTGAGATTTTCATAAACTCTGAGACTTCTGGGTTGAAATCCCCCCCAACCAAAAACTCAGTCCTATGTCAATATCACACGAAGGTGGTGATATTCGAACAGAAGAAAGGAACGGTGACTGTCTTCTGGGATATCGTACAATGCAGTCTCACAGAAACTGACTGACTGATGTTTCAAAGGTTCTTACTGCGGCTGGGAGATTTCTCTGATGATGTAGGCAGTAAATATCTCTGAAACATCTGTCAATTTCTACCAGACTACACAAGTCAACTCCCCAGAAGACAGTCATCCTCAGTATTATAAAGTGACACTGTTACACTGCGGAAGAACTCACCATCTGCACCTGCACGCATGATGGCAGGCTTCGCCAGCGACTCTGTGTTCACCCTGCCAATCTTGCTCGTCTCATGTTGCAATATGGTAGCCCTGCCAGTACAAATCAACGAGTGATTATCGGCTCTCCGAAATTTATAGTAAGCAATCAGCTGTTAGAAGACATTATGTCCTGAAATACGAGGTGTTATCCAAAAGTTATGAAAATGCTCCTGTTATGATACCACTGGTAACAGCTCGTCTTCTCCCGACAAAGTGTGGCAGAATTCTTTCTTGAAATGAAACTTGAGATCAGTATTTGGGGATAAATCACAGTAATAATTCACTGAATCTTATATTGTATCAAGCGTTCATTCACGTAAAATAATTCACGCCACTGAATAATAAATTAAAAACAGAAATGTCACCTACTTGAGAGGGGAGACGCTGTCCTCCACCATGGTTGAGCCCTCATCACCCTCGATACCAAAATGGTCCTTCGACTTCTTCTGCAAACATAAATAAGAAACCAAGTAAATAATTCCAAAAATTTTTTTATCACTTTGTACGACACCACACTATGCAATACCCCTTAACACTTCAGATAAATCCCTATTTTAAATATAGCACCATGTAGTCTGGTAGAAGTTTGCTAACATTTCAGATGTCGATAAACTTCTACCAGACTACACGGCGCTACAACCCAGATGACAGCCGTCTCCATACCCACCGCCGCAGGAACCTCAAATCATACAAATCCCTGTCTCCACCAAAAACTGCAAGCCCATAGCCAGTCACCTCACTAAAGTAAATATCCCAGCACCTCCACTGTTACCACCCTCTACAAACTGTACCTTCTTCAGTATGATGTCGATGTAGCCAGCAATGAGCTGAAGTATCTGCTCGGCCTCGGTCGTCTGCACGGAGTAATACTGGTCTGAATAGTCTCCAAAATCTAATGTGAATGTGTTGGGGGATGCACCCCAGCGTCGCACCGTCGTGAGTGGCCACGTCTTCAGAATTTCTTTTGTCTTCTCATCTAGACGCAGGACAGAATCCTTCGTCACACCCAGCAGTCTTGGGACCAGCTTGTTCTTACCCTTCATCTTCTCCTGCACAGGTAGCGCCAAATGCGCATTAGTTAACAAAATGCACTTTTCTGACTATAATTTCTCACCCAAGTGAATTCAAAAAACTCAGCTGTGGTTCTCTGTGATTTTTCTCAGCCTTTCCAACAAACGATGGAACATGTTCCAAAATCTTTCTTACCTACAATTTCCATAAATAGCTTGACATCTCATCTGATGTTAAATAACCCCTGCAGATGAAAGTGTCATTAAATATCCTACGAATCTGCAACATTTTATACACATTTCTTTTCTCCTTACTTGAGCTACATACTCAGCCCATCACACGTTTTAAAACACGTGTAACTCCAGAACAAAAGCATAGATCACAAAGTTCCCAGAATTTGAGAGCTCGTTAACAAGAATCGTTCCGTAAATTTATTCGTAACCTCGCTGTGAGTGTAATGATCACATGCCAGTAGCATTACTGTCAACTGACATTCAGCATGCCTGCTCACCCCCAGCTGCCACCTGAGACAGTACCTTGACAAGGAAGAATGTGACACCGTACGTCTTGAGAGACCGAGCTGTTTTGGTGTACAACACCTTGGCATCAAGCTCAGACAGCCCGACATGCTTCTTATGTTCGGCGAACACCTTCTTCTCGATGCCCTTAACCTTGGCATATGACTGCGGCAGGAACTCCTTGAGGCTGCGTATCAACATGGGTGACATATATATAAATAAAAAGTCATGAAGAAACAATGACTTATCTATGGGTTTCAATCATCCATCATCATTCCATGTGATCCAAAAGATGTAACGTAACCACACTTATTTATCTTTATCACAATTCTTTTGCTTTACCATAAATAAAACATATTGTACTGTATCCGTATGAGAAGAAGGAACAGAACGGTAATGGACGAAGGGTAGCAGCCGAAGACGCTCATCAAAAAAAGAATCTGCATGTGTAAGAAGAAAAGGAAAATTACACGAAGCAACGAGACAGTTGCAGTGTTACTCACTCGAGGAACCCCGGTCGATGTTTGCTCTCATTGTAGTCTCCGAACTGGATGTGGCACTGGATGCCAGCAAACTCGCACGTCTTGTCCTGCGTGACGGGGTGCGTGCCGTCCAGTATGGCATCGCGTGCCTGCACATACAGCAAGTTCAACTGCACAGGGTCCCGAGAGTCAATGTTCTGGTCCGAGAAGAAGAACTTGCGCCTCAACAAAACTGTTTCGCTTTCATCAATACCTTGTTCACGCAGAGTCTTCGACGGGTCTATCCAGTTCACTGAAAGAGTAAGAGGGCTGCTTGTACTGTTCTGATACCAACTTTACATGCAGTCTAGTAGATACTATTAAAAGAGAATGAATAAGGAAAAGACTGTGACTACGAGCATTCGATAAAACCTAGACACAAATATCTCAATAACAGTTAATGGCAAAATATTTAAAGAGATGGATACATTTATCCGTGAAGTAAAATTGATTTATAGGGAGAAACAAATGGAGATATCAATAAGAAAAACTCAAAAGTTCTAAATTATATCAATTATGGAAAGAGTAATATGGCACAAGGACATCCCAAAACAACTTATAACACACATTTTAAACAATTTCAAAAGTTTAATGACAAAATATGAAACCTTACAAAGACAAGAGCAAAACCCAAGAAACAGATAAGAAATGTTTCAAAAAATAATTTCAAAAAACCAGAACACAGTTTGGGCTGTGTAGAGAGGGTGGCAAAGACCATTAGCAATGAATCAGAAACAATGCTAAAAGGAAAAGAAGATAAATTTTCCTTTTACATCCCATAAATATACGGATTTTTATCACCCTTAAAAATCCATCGACCTCGGCCGGGATTGAACCTGCGAACCTTGGGTCCAGTGGCGAGCACGTTAACTACTAGTCCACTGACGGCAACTTTCCTAACAAGTAACACAGTAAAAAAAATACAACCTACCCTCATCATCTGTTTTCAGCTTCTTTCGCAACTGATCCATCTTGGCATCACGCTCCTTCTCCTCCTTCTTTCGTTTCAGTGTCAGTGTGCCAAAATTTGGTTTGTTTTCTAACTCCTCCTCTTGATTCTCACGCACAAGACTGTACTCATCATGGTTTGTGATACCTAGTAACAACACAAAATCCATAATTCATCACCGTAAAGTGTGCTGTAAACATTACCTGTCTAGATTATTATGAAACGATCATTTTGAAGTAAACGCAAACACATACCCACCTATCTTAGTGCAAATAACAACCATCAGGTTAGCTACTGGCTGACTGTCATCCACTAGCAGCGTCTTCAGTGTTCCGTCCAGCATCCTGACTCGTAGCGTTCTCAGTTTCTTGCGGTATTCCAGTAAGTCCTGCCAACAAAATACAAATAAAATACCCGCCCGTCTTCTGGTTTTCAGTGCGTTGCAATATCAATTATGTATATGACTCACCCCATTTCTGAGGATGTAGTACTCGAGGTTTCGTATCGGTTCAAGCCACACGCCCTTCTTCACGTCCTCATCGGCCAGAAACAATCCGTAGTCCTTCGCTGCAACACCATACAATTTTATGTACTACACACCTTTCCATCTCAATGGATGCGAAACACTTTCAAAGCTATTAGAACATACTACGTACATTATAATTGCAATATGAGCAATCTTATTTAATAACACTTCAATAACACAATAGGATCAATAAATAATGCATAATTATTAAATTAACATGAATTACAACTAATAATTACTGTTGGGAAAAAAATTATGAAAAACAGGAAACACTGAAAACCAAGAAGAAGATTAATCTTCTGAAGCAAAACTTACGCTGGCCCTGATTGGCTTCTGAAATCCTCTCTCGTATGATCCTGCACGCGTCATACACCGACGTCGTGGGATCAAACTGCATTGTCTTTGTCACATTCTTCTCCACAATGCTGATACGCAACGATAGTGTAGCCATGCTGTCGCCGTGTGAGTGTCTTTGCTGTAACGTAACATCACGGTCCATATGTCAACATGCATATAAACACACAGAATCTGGCCAACTGGACCATCGGTTAATCGGGGAACCCATTTATTTGGGACAAATCTTAAAGAACACATCTTTTTAATTCTATACCTGGAACTTCTCATAACTGGGGCACGACCAGGTCTCAGAAGTGCCACCAATAACACAACGATAAACCCAAGACCCATCTATCTACTGACTACGCCAGATGTTAATTCTAAATTTAATAAGAATCCTTTCAGTCAAAGGGGAGACTTTTCATGCATATAAAAATTAAAACAGCACAGAAGGCAATATCAGTGATACAAAGCACTTCAATGTGCTTAAACAGGTAATGCGATCGGAATCAGATCCCTCAAGCAGTTATAAATCAGCCTCCAGTTTACTGCTACAGTTAACACGTTGATGCGTCTGGAGACGCCGACGCCGGCGCCGGACCTGGCGGCGCCTCTCAGCGGTCGTCATGACAACACTCCCCTACGGCAAGCAACAAGGACAGAGATCAGCGTTTGTTAGGTCGGGCTGCGCCTTGCCCTGGTGTGACAGAACTATTGTGAAAACAGTTTATCAAGAGGTCGCCGCCACAGGCCCCCATCGTGAGCCAGATTAATCCCAGCAACACCTCACATCCTACAAGAATGGCGGATTCAGACTTTTTCTTGCATTATTCCACGTCTCGAAATTTCACAACCCACATGATTACGGTAAACGTCTGTAATGCTTTACGCGGTTGAAATGCGTAATCAGAAACGGGGAAGTCACGTCCTCCTACAAAGAGGACATCGAGTGGATGTGCCGGCGGCCTGGCAAATCCGCTATGAGCGATCACAGCGTCGGCAGCCGCCTTTCCCTTATCACAGCGGCTCAGTCGACAAATAATCTCACTGTATCAAGTCCTCCCTTCGTTTCGTTATGGTGTAACACGTGTTTTCGATGTCGTATATACGTAACAAAGTACAACACATGGGCGGAGGTAAAAATCCACATATTCTTTGCCTTGGAACTCGATGCGAAGTAATGTGTGCCTTTAAGCCAGGGTATCTCAACAATTCCCAGAACTGGGACCCAGAACGTAATGAACAGGGACAATTTATTGAAACTCCATAACAAATTATTACAAAATTCATTGATTTGTTTTTCAAACACTCTTTTTAATTCTATACCTGGAACTTCTCATAACTGGGGCACGACCAGGTCTCAGAAGTGCCACCAATAACACAACGATAAACCCAAGACCCATCTATCTACTGACTACGCCAGATGTTAATTCTAAATTTAATAAGAATCCTTTCAGTCAAAGGGGAGACTTTTCATGCATATAAAAATTAAAACAGCACAGAAGGCAATATCAGTGATACAAAGCACTTCAATGTGCTTAAACAGGTAATGCGATCGGAATCAGATCCCTCAAGCAGTTATAAATCAGCCTCCAGTTTACTGCTACAGTTAACACGTTGATGCGTCTGGAGACGCCGACGCCGGCGCCGGACCTGGCGGCGCCTCTCAGCGGTCGTCATGACAACACTCCCCTACGGCAAGCAACAAGGACAGAGATCAGCGTTTGTTAGGTCGGGCTGCGCCTTGCCCTGGTGTGACAGAACTATTGTGAAAACAGTTTATCAAGAGGTCGCCGCCACAGGCCCCCATCGTGAGCCAGATTAATCCCAGCAACACCTCACATCCTACAAGAATGGCGGATTCAGACTTTTTCTTGCATTATTCCACGTCTCGAAATTTCACAACCCACATGATTACGGTAAACGTCTGTAATGCTTTACGCGGTTGAAATGCGTAATCAGAAACGGGGAAGTCACGTCCTCCTACAAAGAGGACATCGAGTGGATGTGCCGGCGGCCTGGCAAATCCGCTATGAGCGATCACAGCGTCGGCAGCCGCCTTTCCCTTATCACAGCGGCTCAGTCGACAAATAATCTCACTGTATCAAGTCCTCCCTTCGTTTCGTTATGGTGTAACACGTGTTTTCGATGTCGTATATACGTAACAAAGTACAACACATGGGCGGAGGTAAAAATCCACATATTCTTTGCCTTGGAACTCGATGCGAAGTAATGTGTGCCTTTAAGCCAGGGTATCTCAACAATTCCCAGAACTGGGACCCAGAACGTAATGAACAGGGACAATTTATTGAAACTCCATAACAAATTATTACAAAATTCATTGATTTGTTTTTCAAACACGTCACCTACTCGGATTACATGGCGTTCATGTAAAATATTAAGATTCGTCCCATAACAAAACACCACGCTAAGAAGTCTAGGGGAGTGGAGATACAGCTCCACGCATTCACTAAAGATGTCCATGTTGCTTTATAAGCCACTAAATAGGAAGACGGGTCTGGACGTCATAACACAGAATAATCCCTGCCTGGAATGGAACCCTGGTCGCCCAGCCCGTCGCCGGGAACTTTATTGATTGAGCTATCCCGGATGACACTTACAGAAAGTTGGCATCCATTATGCCACGAGAGGGATTCAAACCCGCGTACCCAGTGTGTAGCCGGCCCAAGACCTGGTCCGAATTTGATAAATTAATAATTAGTAAACTTTTTATTTTCATATTAACCCAAAACTGCCAACGCGAACATAAAACCCCTCAAACTACAAGAAGCGAAATCTCTGATAAGCTAACAGTCGCTCAGCTAGTCAATTTCCCGCAAAACTCACTACGATCATTTCAGTCCACACCACCAACCCATTATATTAAAATCCATTTTAATATTATATCACTTCCGTTTACGGTTTCCTACCAAAATTTAGCATCAGTTTCTTGTCGCTCCCAAGAGTGCTACATGTCCTGTTCATCTTCAACCTTAAATTTATCATCCACTGATAAAGTTGAACGCAACCGTCTCTTCCCGGCTCTCGACAAGAACTTCTGTAAAACCGGAAAAATAATTCTGCTGTTTTTACGGAGCGACAATTGATTTGTACCACAAAAACCTCGTAGCGCTTAGAGGTGAGTCATGCAGTTCCAGTCGGGAGCCGGGAAGTGACAGTTGTGTTCAACTTTATCAGTGAACGGGCTGTATTTAGTGAAGAGGACAACGTATTAACCTCCTCACTGTGCAGTTTCCCCCAGCGTCAAACCGCGCGCCTTTATTAACGTTAACGGAGAACGTACTTGGAATTTCGATAGCGTCGCTAAATAAACATTCAATATGTAAAGTGCGTGCAGATCCAACACGCAGTACATTTGATTATAATGCAGAGATAATATAAATTACAATTAATTTTGCTCTTGGAATGAGTTCCTGAACTCCACACGCAAATTGTTAACCACATATCCGAAGTTTACACGAATATTTACGTGCACACAAAATATACGACTACGTTAGAAAGAAAATATCGTGACAAATTTGGACTTGAAAATTTTCAGCGCCTGATTTTTGTTGCACCGTGTGTCCAAACGCGTATAGCAAGATGATATAGTTGCGTCATATTGTGAAATTTAATTAATTATTCGATTTTTGTCCGTCTAATCACAATTCATATTTAAAATTTACAATTAAAATATCATTTTATGTTCCTCATCGAACAATCGATGTTCCAATTGTAAATCGATTGTTCGATGCGGAACATAAAATGATATTTTAATTATCTTAATTGTAAATTTTAAATATGAATTGTGATTAGACGGACAAAAATCGAATAATTAAGAGATAGCAAGATTATAATACAGAAACTTCATTCTTACGGAATAGTAATCACACCATTCCAACGCGTCATACCAGGAAGTATTTCCAACCTCCACTTAAAATTATTAATCCAATAGACCCTACCGCCATAACATGGTAACATCTATTTCATTATAAGAATCCTCCTCCAGTGTGGGTTCATGAATTCTGCGTCACTCACTTGAACGTATGTTCATTATTCAAGATACAAGACTACAGTTCAAAGAGGTGTTCAAAAGTTCAGAAACTACATTGCACAGTGTTAAATTATGTAGTTAACACACTTAATAGTCAAGATATTAAAGGCACAAAGTGATTTTGTAAGTTTCGCTTAACATTAAACTACGTAAGCTACCATATTTTTGTACAGTTAATCTACAACCATTGTACAAAAACCATTATTTTCTGTTCTGTTTCACATAAATAGCGATTATGGGCCAAATAAGAGTCCAAGATTAAATTCGCCGGACAAGTCTTGGGGAGTACGCCTCAATATAAAAAATATCTTAAACCCCCCCCCCCAAAAAAAAAGAACTGAAACACGAGGGAAGAATAAGATTTCCCAAAAAGTATTTCACTTAATGCAAAGAATGCCCAAAACCCGTT
>NW_019059822.1:727859-763887 GCF_000696155.1 Zootermopsis nevadensis
ACTCGATATTATACTTTATCACTGCAAATAATGCAGAAGCGGTGTCAACGCCGGTCTACTGGGTTGTAACACAACGTGGCACCGTATGTGCATATCAACACTTCGGAGGAACATGAAGATGGAGACATATCTACTAGACGTTCACGCGGAGTAATCAGACACAAGACCAACATCTTCACTGCTGAAACCCTAAAGTGTCAATAAATTTGTTGAATCTCATATTAGGCTGCATACTGAAAAGGCTACAAACAAATATTGGTCACATATTCTTTAACTTACGTAAATTACTTTACAAACTGCCCAAACTCTATCTGATACAGAGAAGTACATCATATATTGCAGACGCAACCACATGGTTGAGAAGTACGACGTAAAATAACACCTTCAGTGTGGAGTATCTAATTCATTTCAGTTCTACTTCTAACAATTTATACCAGTTTTCACAAAATGAGTTGTTGTTGTTGTTTCTTAGCTCTACAATCTGGTTGTGGGTTTTTGCCGCCTCCTTTTTCGGATGTTTCTTGGTCTTAAAGTGTGCATTTATGAGTAGTGAGTGACCAGTCCACTGACTCTGCACAATTTCTACTCAATCCCTTTTTGACTGCCAGAGCCATCTAGCAGTGAATCAGGAGACTTGGGTGAGAAATGGCCACTGAATTTTGCTTATGAAACATCTCATATCATGATCGTAAGGTTCTTTTATATGCCTTAAATCTACAGCTTTACCTCCCCTCCGAAGGAAGTTGTGCTACCAATTTTTATCACCCTTAAAAATCCATCGACCTTTGAACCTGGAAATCTTGGGTCCAGTGGCGAGCACGCTAACCACTAGTCCACCGGGGGCGACTCACAAAATGAGTAATCCTGTAAATGTTGTTAAACACTGCCTCAGAAGGAAGAAATTCCCCTATAAGCTTTAATGTCACAAACACACAAAAAAACCCACGCAAATCTTAAAGTCACTAAACAGACATATATTTATAAAGCAAGATGTTTTCTACACAGTAACCATCAGATATTGACATAGAAGAATCCATGAATATGATACGTGAACATTTGTAAAGGAATGTGCAATTCACCTGTTTTATTCAATTGTGTGTGAAACCTTACCACTTTAAGGATTAGAACTGAACCAACTATAACAAATTCATGCATAACAAATGTATTATACATATCCATGTCATCTAACAGAACTTACCTGTATAGCATTTGCTTTTCTAGAACCAAAATTCTATTCCACATGAAAACTAACAATTTGAACTTTCTAAAGAATTCAGTACTTTCTTGAAATAACTTTAAATCACAATGATAATAAAAAAAGTCCCAATATATTTTCTGACGAACTGAAATGTCTCGCAATTGACTGCAAAAAAAATACAAATAAACTTTAAGTTATTTTATCAATATTCAATGTGGCATCCACTCAGCTGCAACTGACAACCAAGACTGGTAATTAAATGTCTTACAAGCATTAAAAAGTTTACTACAGCACACCCAAAGCAAACCTGAACCAAACTTAATTTCAAAACTGCAAGGTCAAGGACCCTATAAAATCATAGCAATGTTTTGATTAAAGTGCAAAGTAAATCCTGCAAGATAATATGGCTGGTGCATTTTTCCATCTACTAGCTATTCGATGCTCTGATAAACACAACAAATTGTGTTCAATGTACTAGCACATAAAATACAAATAATATTACAAAAGCCCTCAATAGTGTTCTTACTTTTTAAAGTACTCCACATACAAAATACAAACGAGCTCACAAAATATAATATAAAGTTCATATCTCATGTTAGTACTTAACAAGAACTGTAAATTATTCTGGAAAAAGTTGCCAGTGACAACCCCCATGTCTATGAACTGTCAAGTGCCAAAATGGATTTATAATTCTCAAATCAGGTTATTTCTTCTGCCCGTGCAAATTCCATGAAGGCAAAATTATTACTGAATGGTCATAATTATTTCATCAAACACTAATATTCTTGTCTGACCACAAAACGCGATGATACAGTGAAAAATATACCGATTTCTAAATTGAAGGGGATGGGGAACAAAATACAAATGGCGAATAATAAAAGGTAAGCCTTACCCATCTGGGATTTGAAAACAAGCAAATCACATGTATGGTAACAACCAATCAACATCACCGGTAACCAGATCAAACAGAACCTCTTAAAAATATATTACATACCTTTAAAATAGTCCTCAACAAATCATATCTCACTTAACATAAAAAATACTTCGCTCTATCAAATGCACACACCCAAATTTTCTCTGCACTCGCGCAAGGCTCATCCCCTCTACGCGCGATTGGTCGAGATCTGTGACGTCACCGGATGTGAGTACAGTCACGAATCGGATGTATCATTTCCGTACGAACTATTATATTTCAGAGGAAAATCATTGTAAAATCATACAACTTGCACAACACTGGTTGTATTTAAAAAGGTCATTATATGCTCATGATTCCTATTCATAAACAACGTTGGCATGTATTTTAAGCAGACGCAAGATTCAATATGAATCTAACATTCTTCCAAATATGGTCATGATGAACAGAGGAAAATCTGCAAACAGTTTTAACTGTTTATAAGACGACACATGAATCGTTTTAAGTATCTTTTAGTTGCAGATGTTATATAACACAGATTCAAAAAAATTCTTTGTTGTAAAAGCCATTTCATTAGACTCATTATTGTCATTTTAGTTAGACATAAGCTCTGGGAAACCGTATTAACTGCGAAGTTGAGGACTGTTTTATGAAGGAGGGTTTCCTACAGACTTGGCATATTTTACTTGTTTCGTAGTGTACATGATACGACTGCCAAGTTTAGTAATGCGGTGACATGGTAGGCAGTGAATCATGGGCGGAAACCCACACTTCAGGATCTCGCACTGTATCAAGGGCAAATTCCTTGCGTAGGCCACTCACGGATCATAATATTATGTTATCTCGGATCAAAATTTATGTACAGTTAATATTGGAGCCACTGAGCGAAAATGTCATTTAATTCACTTAAGAGTATTCTGCTTCGTCGATCTACCGAAACATATCGGGAGTGGTTTCATACTCCAACACCAGAGCGCATCCATGTACACAGCGGGGAACTACAATCGATTAAAATCATAGTCGATATCAGCAGTTCACACAACGTATTATATTTACGTTATTTTAAACTCAGTTGCAATTACCCCCAAAGACCGTAATATCCTTACTTCCGAGAATTAAAATATGTGTCTCAATGATTTGTTCAAAGCTTAATTGTTTAATATGTGTAGGATCATAGAATTATGTGGCGTAGACTGACAATTATTATGAAACTTGAATTTAGATTAATGCTGCGCTAATATCTGCAACAATCTCAAACAATTCACACAGCTTCTATGAGACGAAATGAACATATACAATAACAAAATATCGGGTTACTCATAGCATATCCTATTTACAGCGCACTCAAGTGGCATCATGGAAAATACTCTAGAAACGATTTTCGATTTATCGAAACAAAACGTTTAAACATGACTTACATCCTACATATTAAAATGGACACATACGTAACGAATAACCAGTAAATAGCATATTACTGACATAGTGGCATGCCGTGTTGACAGGAATCAAAATTAAAAGTGTATTAAGACTATTGAAATTAAATTATTTTATTGAATTAATTACTGATGGGAGATTGAGTTCGAGACTCTCGAGATGGGTTCGATTTCCAGGGTCGATGTGTGGTTTTCAAAGTGATCTGATAGTAATTACGATATAAAGCAGATCAATGAGGTGGTACCTAATTAAGAGCCAGTGTTGCTCGAATTTGGCCACATAAGAGTAAAATAAGTGTCTATGCTGCCTGAATTAATTGTATTAAATAAATACCCCGTGAATGCTTGGAATCATATCGCTGTAAGTACGGAGAGAGTGGTACTTAGTCGAACAAAGCACAGCAGGATGCTCTCCTATAAGCCAACTTAGTCTAATGTAAATTAACCATACTTTCTCGCGTGATATGTGTCTAAACGCATTTAGTAACTATACAATATCTGTAAAGAATTTAATTAAATATCGTAAGAACTTTATACTTGGCGTGCTGGGAATCCCCTAGCAAACAAAAATTTTGGGCTAGTTTCTCAAAGAAAACTAACCTTAGAGTGTCTGTGTACCCTCTTGACGAGTTTTGACAAAACAGTGTCTCTTCAGAAATCTACAGCTTAAAACGCAGGAACCAAAATGTGTTAAGAAAGACTCTGAACCACGGATTTTGACAAATTGATGTAATTTTGTTATAATCAAATATGTTTATATAAAAAAGGAGTCTTTACTGCCACACTTAAGAGGGAATTTCAGTTTTAAAATTATTTATTTTTATTTAGTGTTCTGCAGTGGTTTGCCATTGCCTTCTTCTGTGTGTGACTGGAGTAATTGTTGGGATGCCACGGAGGAAAACTCCGTGTTGCCTAGACCACGGCCTTGCCCAACACAAGTTATAAATTCGGGCACCGCCGGGAATCGAACCCGAGACCCCAGGATTACAAGGCCAGCGTTCTAACCGTTAGACCAAACAGACGATTTGAAATTTCAAATTGTAAAGCAAAGCTTCCGTCAAGTGACGTCACGCTAAGGCATGACCAAACGTCGAGTTCCTCATTCAACTGCAACAATAAAGCCAAGTTTTAAGGACCCCATAAAATTGTGAAACACATCTCAATATCTCATCTTTATTTATGCTTGTCTCCCCTTCAAGTTAGGGGAGGCTTATTTTGAAGGGTGAGTTTCACAGATAGTTTTCTCCCCAGTAGATGATACAAAGGGGTCAATGCTAAGATGGATCAGAAAGGACGTCTAGGAGCATCATTTAGTATGTTTCAGCCATGCGTGTGTTGCATCAAACCTTGGAGCTTATGTCATGTGTGTGTGTGTACACCCACTGTACGTCACGGGTCCAATTTGGACAATCCGACTTGATTGAAATTTATAGAAAAAAATCATATCTGACGATGGTGGTTCTCAGGGATACGACGCCGTGTTAACTCGCGAGTACCAACGTTTCGGAAGAAAATTCAGTTTCCATCTTCAGGACTAAAACCCTGACGCCGAAACGTATCATCTATAAATCCACACGTTATCACAATCCAGAATACCACAACGGATGTATTTCTATCTTAAAACCTCATTCATGTATCAGTTGAAATTTGGTTCAAATTATACCATGAAGATAATCACTTGTATTAAGGGCTACGTAAGTAATTACTACTACTAATATGGCGTAACAGCCCAAAATCGAGCCCTAGCCTTCTCAAATAAGTAATTAAGCAGATATAAAATATTTACATACATTAATAATAATTTTATCACGAACATAGGCCAATAGATGCCCTGTTTTAATATTTCAGTTCTTTTATTTTTGAGTGGTCGGTAGTCAAGAAATTCTTCACGATGTCTAATGGTTTACAGCCTTCTAACAACATCTAATATGTTCTGTTTATAAAGTGTTGTGTTGAAATATGTAGATTATATTCATTCGGATCACAATACGAAAAGGTTTCGGGCTTTTGCGAGCAAGGAAATGGACATCTGTGTCAGCTTTTCAAGAAGTATTCCTCTTAATGAAGTAATCCTGGGGTCTCGGGTTCGATTCCCGGCGGTGCCCGAATTTATAACTTGTGTTGGGCAAAGGCCGTGGTCTAGGCAACACGGAGTTTTCCTCCGTGGCATCCCAACAATTACTCCATTCACACACAGAAGAAGGCAATGGCAAACCACTTCTGGATCATCTGCCAAGAACGTATATGAACAGATCCCAGTCCGAGAAGAGAAAAGGATGGAAGGATCCTGTTCATATGGACCTGTCGTCAGACAGAACACTAAATAATAAAATAATAATAATAAACGTTAAGTAATGTTCTTTCCAGAGCGTCTACTTTGAACGATGGACCACTGTCAGGGACTTCGTAAATCTGTAGTTTAAGTCCATCCAAAATACGGTGTACAAAAAATTATAAATCCTACAGACAAATATAGTTTTGATCCCAAAATATAACATTTCATCAAGAACCGATTCCTCCCCAAAAGATCAATTTATAGCAACTGAAGCAAGGATTGATACAGTTTATTTCATTTAAAAATTTTTTGGGGCAAATCGTAAGGCATTTACCTTAACAGATTGAAAAAAATACTGAGCAATATAAGATTCGAGGTTCTCAAATCGAACATGTTGATGCCGATCTTCTGGGTTGTAGGCAGACGCAGACGTTAAGGAGGAATAGGAATATACTGCCTCAATCTTCAGTCCTGAAGAAAAGTATTCAGAAAAAGATCTGAATTGATGCGTACACAAAAAGCATAATTCATAACTTGCAGTCTTCACTTATAACTCTAAAGTTATTAAATCAGGAAGTTTGACAAAACTTTGCAAAAACTAGGCGTGAACTGGAGGATGATGGGAAATTTGATGTTGAAGAAAAAGGCGTGTAGTTGTGGAATGGCTCGGAATAAGTTAGGTTAGGTTATGTTAGGTTAGGTTAGGTAGGGTTAGGTTAGGTTACGTTACGTTGGGTTAGGTTAGGTCAGATTTAGGTTAGGTTAGGTTAGGTTAGTTTAGGTTAGGTTAGGTTAGGTTAGGTTAAGTTAAGAATATTTTTATCAGCAGAATATTTTCAATTAAAATTATGCAAAATATTTTCTTTTTGTCAATCCTTAAGTCCCACTGGTAACCGTGTGTACCACGTGTTTTAAAATCGATATTTTTTTTTGTATAATTCTTAATGCAAACAGCGATTATTTCCTTAAACAGCGTTAAGCATTTGATTTCTGTATTGGTGAAGAGTTGTGTTTTCTTCGCGGTACGGACTCTGGCCTCGTCTTCAGGCGTAGTTAAGGGAACGCCTACAAAGAGTTAATCCCAATCATTGGACTGACCAAGTTATCGAAACGTGGCGTTTTACAAACAAGGTCTAAGCACCCAATCATCCGAGGATATTCATGGTCTCACGGCGACTATTAGGAAGATGATTGTCTTCTGTCATGTTACGCTGTGTAGTCTGGTAGTAATTGACAGATGTTTCAGGCTACAAGACTACACGGTGTCACAACACCAAAAGATCACATTCCACCTTTTTATCGCTCCGAAAATTCTAAATATCATAAAATATTGTATGTCTATTGTGTTAATCAAACGGAACTTTGCGTTTCGCGTGTTAAAAATAGCGTTGAAGTTACTACGTAAATAACTAGTATATTCAGGATGACAACGTAACGGTTCTAAATTCCCTCAAATTAGGATACACGAAGACCACTGATACCTCCAAAAAAAAGTCAGGATTTGGAAGCCATCCATATTGACGGGCAAATACGGGACCGACGCCCGTATCGACATACAAACGCCTGGCGCCCAAGATGGCGCCTTATAGACGCCGCCCCGCCCCCACGACGTGCGTCCAATGGGCACCTGTCGTACAGGGTGCTCTTATTGGGCGTAAGACACAGAGGGCAGAGAGCAAACACCAATGAGAATCAGTCAGGTAAGGAGAGACAAATTAGGACTAAAAAATATACTTACAAATACATAAGGCGTATAAAGTTCATTATTGTGACGTTTGTATTATTGTTTATGTGTAGAGAACATAATGTATTTCATGGTAACGAATCTTAAGTACCTTAAGATATTTGTAGAGATCAGTTAACATTTGTAACAAATATATTGAATATATTTGAGGTTAAAGTCGTTTTGAGCAACAGAGATTTCCCTACTCGCTATTAACGCATTTAACAAAACAGTTGAAGAAAGATAGAGCGACGAAGTTGGCCGCGCAATTATTGAATTGCAGTGCAAACAGGGGATTAGATCCGACTAAAACACATCGAAATATTCGCCCTGCAGGTTTATACATTGCCATTGCCTTCTATTGTCGTATCAAAATATATTAACTTATCAACAAAGCCTGTGTCACTCAAGTCAGGGAAAACTAGGGGGTTACTAAGTTATTTTATTTGGTGGACCTCTAGGTTGTAGTCAGTGTACACCCGGAAGGTCCTGTGACCGGCCATGTTGACAAAGGTCTTCTTAGTTTTCCACGATGAGAGTACAAAATTCAGTTTCATAATTAAATTGTTACACGTTGATCATCTACTATAAAATTCGTGATTTGTCGTCTATCAAAAATGACGTCATCAAACAATGTTACGTTATATTTGTTTACTCGGCATTGTTGTACCAAAACAATGCCGAGTAAACAAATGACTTGAGTAAGACACTAAATCAACCCCCCCGAAGTCTTACTCAAGATTTTAAAACGCAACCAACCCCCGAAGGAGGGGTTGGTCAAGTGTTTTAACCCCCCATTCGGGGTGCTTAGTTTAGTTTCTTACTCAAGGGTTAAAACATTTGAATGAAATTGGTCAATAGACCGTACATTTTACTAAAGGCTCCAGTGTAATAAAAGAACCTTCTGATATGAGATAAATCTTCTCGGGGCAGCGTCCAATAGTGAAATTCCCTGAGTACACTGAATTTTCCAGAAGGGCTTCCTTCAGCTGCGTTAACTGGGCTAAGTCACAATGTAACGAAACATTCGGGAACTTGCATCAAGAATTAGTTTCTCAGTGACGCATAACAGGCGTTGGGGGGAGGGGGGGGGCCGCGCAATTATTGAATTGCATTGTTAAATGCAGAAAATGTGAATGATGGAAATGGAGCGGATTGCAGCCGGCGAGTTCTCGGGAATGTTTGTGGGGGAGGGGGATGATGAATGGGGTTGCAGGCGGGGGGGGGGGGGAGGCTGACAAATGAAGACAAACTGAAGTGCTAGGGGTTGCTACCCCATTACGCCTCCCTCTGCATCGCGATGGGTACATGACTTATGATAACATCTCAGCATTATCTGAGGGGAGGAAAGCATCGACAATAAATGTTACAGTGACGCCAACTTGACGCCTGCAAATTCCCACGCATATTCAGATTAAAAATTTGTGTCTGTGATTTTGAATGTAGTTTTAGAAGCTGAAATGCAAGGATATAAACTCCGGTGTGCATCTCAGTCCAACATTTTGGTTAAAAGAACTTTAAGTTCAGGTAGTGGAGCCAAGTACGAAGTCCTAAGGGTGGGCCGGAGATAATTAAATACACAATGTTCGTTTAAGTTCTCTTAAGCTGGGAATTTCTATACAAACTGAGCAACTGTCAGCATTCAAGAAACTTCTTTCCACTGTGGAATTTAAGAGACAGGCATCGCGTTTAGAGTTAGGGGGCTGACACATTTATTGCGGTGGGGTTACATGAGGGGTGGTGAGAGGTGAGGGGGATTTGTTCCAGCGATTTGGAAGAATCCGAGTCGAGGGAAATCTCTGGGGACCTCAACCCGTCAATTGGCTCACTGGTGTGACGTACTGACCTGTCATTAAGACACGATAAGTCTGTGTGTAACGTGTGTACAAAGGACAGTAAAAGAGCTGAGGGTTGAGACATCGCCGAGGTCCTGGAACCCACCAAGCCCATACACGGAGAAGAATTCTTCAATTCTTCACGGATTCTTAATCGTGACTCTACTGGATTGACAATCCGTGGGGTTTTGTCATCCATGTTTTGTACAGCCTCGCAGTGCCAGGTGTAGAGAAAAAGCTGGGACAGACTAGAAATTACTCGATTCTCCAATTCAGAAGCGGTGGTTCTCAAGGATCCGCAGGCCAACAGGTCTTTAAACTTCGTACGAATCAGTCATTAATGATGAAACTAGAATAATTCGAGCTCTTAGCGGCAGCAAAGTTGTCGATTATGCGTTGTTACGTGGACTTTTAGGTTCATACCAATGTTTCGGAGGGTATTGTTTCCATCTTCAGGGTTTTTTTTTTACTCTATTGGAGACTGTCATACGCGTAGGCCTGTGTTTAGAATAATCATTTATTTAATGACGCCAAAGCTTTGTGGTCGTATGGAATTTCCCTGGAACGACTGGGGAAGACCACAACGGGTTATCTGACCTCCAGTTCGAGAAACTGGGAGCATCGGAATATGAAGCAGGAGTGTTAACAAAAGACTGACCGGGCTGATTGGACTGATGGATTGATTGATTGATTTATTCACTCATAATAAACTACGAGAGTGAGCTAGAGGGAGGCCGAGAGACCACTGAACGGAAGACACAAGAGAACCGAATCAGAACAAACAGGACCCGGTGGAGGGGGACACTATAATCGATACGAGAAGGGGGCAAAAATGTACCAAGTGCAACCACGTTTTGGCTACAGTCCACCCGCAGCACATTAATTCGACTCCAACCCATTTACATCTTATCAGTAGGCAAATCGGACATTTAGAATGCGATTAAAACTCTGCATCCAACTGGTAAACACATGCACCATCCGCTTCGACAAGAAATAATTCTGCATGTCGCAAGATTCTTTGAGAAAACAGCTATTATTTCCCTAAACACTCGATCACTGTCATGGAGGCGCGTTGTGTTTTCTTTGAGGACAGGAATGAGTGTTTAATCTTCGCTCCGACTTCAAAGAGATAACATTTTGCCCCACTCGATTACAGGACCCGCGTTACTTGAGTGACAAGAAGATAAGAAGGCCTGTGCCTTGAACCCATCTTGCACGCACGGAATTGTCATAGCTTTCCGGATGTACGAGGGAAGGAGGAAAGTACATCACAAGAAGAGGGCTCAAATCTGATGTCATTCTTCTGCGAACAGCGCTTCAGTGGGCCGCAAGCCCAATCCAGCAAGTTATCACGAAATTCGCTTACTCATTCCAATTGTCATGTCAACAAAACTTAGCAGGCGCTTAACTATAAGCCGTCTGTTCGCATGAAATTCAATACCAGTCTCAAATCATCGTGTGTAACCAGAAATCCTCGAAATGATTTGGAATGCACCGTCAATGGTTGTGCTCAGTCGACTCTTAACCCTTTGAAGCACGAAGCTCGCATAAATATATAACGATTCAGTCCGTACCGAAAAGAAAACACTTCACTTCACCATTCAAAAGATCAACTTTTTAACCCTTTGAAGCCTACGCTCGTCTAAATAATATTTAAGAAATCAGTCCGTACCGCGAAGAAAACACCGCACTTCACCATTACGAAGATCAACTGGTTAACCCTTTGAAGCCTACGCTCGTCTAAATATTACGTATTTAAGAATTCAGTCCGTACCGCGAAGAAAACACAACGCTTCACCATTACGAAGATCAACTGGTTAACGCTGTTTAAGGAAATAATCGCTGTTTACAGCGAGAATCATACGAAATTCACAAATACAAAAACGGAGGTGGGGTAAGTTGCCAGTCGGAAGTGTTTAACAACTTACTCTTGCAAAATAAAACAATTTCAGTTATGAGAACGTGGCCTTCAGGCGATGTGAGTGCCACTGGTTGCGAGTCGCTGTGGAGACTTATGAGCGATCTGCTATCAATGTTTTCAGAGTTGCAGCAAGAAATAACATCCCCACGAAATGCACATCATCCCTCCCCCCCGGGCTAGCTGCAGAATGGTTCAAGTGACAGACGGACAAATCACCGGAATCGAAGTTGCTATTTCTTTCGCAAAACAACATCATTCCGTTACAATGCCGGAAATCTTCAACAAAGTCGGGTTCATAGGAAACTTGAAACGGCTCTATGAGATTCTAGGATCTCACATCATTCAAGACATCGATCAATATTCGGCCTTCTCGTTGTAAAACCTTGTAGATTTGCAGGTGGATACTAACGTTTCGGATGAATGAATCGCCTCCATCTTCAGGGCTGTTATTTTACTACGTAAATAATTTCGATGAACTACCTACATGTAATGCCACGGTGGTCTAGCGGTCAGAACGCTGGCCTTGTAATCCTGGGGTCTCGGGTTCGATTCCCGGCGGTGCCCGAATTTATAACTTGTGTTGGGCAAGGCCGTGGTCTAGGCAACCCGGAGTTTTCCTCCGTGGCATCCCAACAATTACTCCATTCACACACAGAAGAAGGCAATGGCAAACCACTTCTGGATCATCTGTCAAGAACGTATATGAACAGGTCCCAGTCCGAGAAAAGGATGGAAGGATCCTGTTCATATGGACCTGTCGTCAGACAGAACACTAAATAATAATAACCTACATGTATTTATTTGTTAAGAACACCAGTATTACGATGTTAACACTGAAAATTTCATTTAGAATTTTGACTTATGACGGGAAGAACGTATTTCGCCCACGTTCCTTAATATGTTCAAATACAGACTTTTATCAAGAATTATACATTTATACTTTTTGATTTCCTATTTATTTACTAGCATATTTACTTCAATCAATATTCACAACCATTAGACTTACGTTAAATGTGTCAGACATAACCTCAAAAGGTCTGTAACAGTCACAAAAACAATTTTTCGTAAGAAAATATAGTTATGGTCATGATCTAGGTCCAGGGCCTACTGTGTTCCGGACTCCCTGTCCTTGTTAGGATAAGTGACAGATTAAGTAATTCGTCCATCACATTACGACAAAAATAAACATCAATACCCTGAGTGGAATTAGAACCACCGTCCTCAGATTAGGGCGGTCTAAGAACCTTCGACTAACACCTCCCTCGGGGTCGGAAACGTATTATTCTGCCTCGAATATGGTGGCAGTACGTTCCTACGAAAAGTTGGTATCTACTTTCAACTCAACATAGCGTTACAACTGAGAAGACGAGCGTAGAAATTTAATCTAGCTTCCGCGTTTAGATTTATAAAAGTTTTTGGTCTAACCTTATCTAGTCAACGTCATTCTTTGGAATAAAATACAGGCGTGTGTCATAATCACGTCCATGTATTTGTCCCAGGTAAATAAAACAAAGGATTTACACAAAATTTAGTATTATCATTGTATTAGTGGTTATTTTATATTATTATTATTTAGTGTTCTGTGTGACGACAGGTCCATATGAACAGGATTCTTCCATCCTTTTCTCGGACTGGGACCTGTTCATATACGTTCTTGGCAGATGATCCAGAAGTGGTTTGCCATTGCCTTCTTCTGTGTGTGAATGGAGTAATTGTTGGGATGCCACGGAGGAAAACTCCGTGTTGCCTAGACCGCGGCCTTGCCCAACACAAGTTATAAATTCGGGCACCGCCGGGAATCGAACCCGAGACCCCAGGTTGCCCCCCCCCCCATATTTAAAATGTCATCATCATACGAACACAGCGGCCATTCAAAGTTCTACTCGGCCCACCTTAATTTTTTTTTAAAAATCCGTCAGATGCCTCGCTGATTAAGCAATTCAGACCCCCCGTTGAGACATAAGACGCTCTCGCAGTTAACAATATTCGTGAGAAAGTTGACTGTCGCCACTGTGACGTCGATCCAATTGTTGTGGAAAAAGCTCCCCCATCTAACGACGCCGTTAAAAAACTTTGCGCTTTTCCAACTACTGTAGGTACAGTACCACCTCAAAGCTTATCAACTCACAGACACAACGCATTGATCCATCTACAAGCATCCAAATATTCGCCGGGAGGTTCTGAGAAAAAAATATCTGTATCTGTAAGCTCGTTTTTAAATCCTAATTTTGTCCCATTGCATTGACATTTCAAACGCATTAAACAATAAAAATTCGTCAAAACTGATTTCAACTTACCAACACGTTGTCTTGTACCCACGTCGAATTGCTACGAAATTATCATCAGGATTATAATTCATTCTCAAATTTCAAGAAAACTATTAAAAATGGCTGTCTTCTTTGTTATTTCGTCGTGTATTATGATATAAGTTTACAGACGTTTCAGAGGTCCTTTTTACCTCCATCATCAGGGCGATGAGTAAGCATTTCTGAAAATTAAAAAAATAAATACTACCAGATTACACGGTGCAAAAACCCAGAACGAAATTGCCAGCCATCTTCATACTCGCCGCTGTGATAACCTAAAACCTCACAAAAATCTATTGATTACAATATACTTTATGTTATATATCCACTACTATTTTGCTATTAACTTTCTTCCAACTGAAAAACTATATTATCTATATTAACTAATCAAAATCGTCCTTATTTTATTATGTAGGTGGGCACTTCCAAATCAAAGAATATACCACCAAGTAAGTTATATTCTATGTACCTGCTTTTGTTTATAAACCGATGAAGCATCTCTAGTTTTAGGTTAGTCTAAAGTGTGTTTGTATTTGTGATATGTTTGGATGCTGTTTAGGCAATGTTATTTTTATTCTTAATTGGGTTTGTTAATATATAAAGATAGCTAAATATTATATTTATCACCATTAATTTGTAAAAAAAATGTATTTAATATGATGTGTACGTCTTCATGCCAGCAAGGCCTGAGTTCGTCTGCGAAATAGTTCCTACGATAGTTGAATACAAAATTTATGTATCCTTCCGCGTTTAATCTAATTGTACTCCTACGTAATGTAATAAATTGTATCCAATTTCCTTTCATCGATTGCTTCACGGTGCAAAATATAATGAAATATTATTCTAATATTTTCCATATTTTCCTTCATTTCCGAAATTATTTTCTGCGTCATATCTTAGTTTTCATTTGTTTATATTCTGTGGGCATAATAGATCAATGTTCTTTGCGTATAACCTTTAATACGTGACCAGATCGTCCATTTTAGCATTTATTAAAATCTATACATGTCAGTTCACGTATTGCACAGTGTCTGTAATTTCAAAAGAAAATTTACTTTTTACGAGAAATACATTTCAATCTAGGAAAAGTCCTTGAAATTCATGAAATGCATTTGAAACTTTCACTAATACTTGTACAGAGTCCTTTGGTATCATTTAGCTTAATTCTGCCTGAGTTCAGACTCGCTGGGAGGGGGGCATATTTGAGTAATGACTGAATCTAGTGGCGAGAACATTTCATTACTGGGATGTGTGATGTAATCATCAATGGGGTGCGTTTAGCCACCCAATAATAGAACAACTATTTAACCTAACACGACACGAACATTAAATAAGGCAAATTATCTCTACTAACCTACTTACATTACTAAAATTAAGCATTTGGATACAAAATGAAGGCTGTAATGTCCAGAACGCTTCTCTGCACTTAAGTTTTAAATTATTTATTTTCACGAAATGCGGTCATGTCATTAAAGTTGTACTGAAGTCATGATTTTTACAAGACAAAAGTTAACGATTCCAACATCGCAGTTGAGTGAATTTCTAGACAGAATTGCACAAGTGTACATTCCAGAAAAGACGTAAGATAATATATGTATTAATCCTTTTATAAAACAGCGGTAATCTGAGTAACTATAAACTTTGCTCTCAGAGTGTATCTAAGGGTTTTCAAACGATTCTAAGTGTGAACAGCGATTATTTCCATAAACAGCGTTACAGAGTGTATCTAAGAGTTTTCAAACGATTCTAAGTGTGAACATCCATTATTTCCTTAAACAGCGTTAACCAGTTGATCTTCGTAATGGTGAAGTGTTGTGTTTTCTTCGCGGTACGGACTGAATTCTTATATATCATTTGGATTGGCTTCGGGCTTCAAAGGGCGAAACTCTGAAATCCCTCTTCCCCATTTTGCAACATTAAAAGGCGACGTGACACAAAATGATTAATTGAGCATATACAATGTTCTTATCTTTTATCAGATATGATACTGAGAGGTCGCCATAAGCCGCTGTTGCATCAAATTTTCCGAACTGGCGCCGTCCGGTTGGATGGGGTTGGGGGGGCCAAAAAGACGAATGTGGCTCCAAAACTCGGCGCCAAGGTGGCGCCAGCCTAGAGCAGGTCCGCATTTCAGGGGTTTGTCCCTTCGATGAAATATATGCCCCTGCTTGAATAATTTCGTATCTGTTCATGATATTTAATAAGCAAAATCGAAAATGTTGTGTCCTAAGCGAGATTTCAGGGTCTCATGGCAAAGACGATTGTCTTCTGAATGTTGAGCTGTGTAGTCTTGTAGAAATTTAAGGGCGTTTCAGAGGTACTTACTGCCTCCATCATCAGTGAGATTTACAAAAACATATAACGTAAACTATGTCTGGCGATCTTACTGATGGTGTAGGCAGTTAGAATCTCTGAAACGTCTGTTATATTCTGCCAGATTACACGGCGCAACATACCAGAAGAAACCATCTTCGCATTTCAACCTCTTTTGAACTCAAATCATCACTAATATGGCGGATACAGGAGCCGAATCACAAGTTAGGAGAAGAACACAGCGCCTGCTATACTTCAGATGTTTTTTTATCCTAACAGATGATCCAGATAATAATATTATATAGTGTATAAACCGCACGTCTTACACGAGTGTCGGAAAGGTTGCAGATCTAACTCCTTCGTTGATACAATAACGGTAGAAGGTTTACGACGTACCCAAAATACATGCATTGTAGTAGGACCGTCTTGATTGCGGGACACGCTATATCACAGGGGCAGGAAGCGACCGGCGTCTCGTGTCTTATAAGAAATTACTTCTGTGAAAAACAACATAAAATGAAGTGCGCATTACTCGTTCAGATTCAAAGTGGAAACTTTCAATGCAAGTTAAAGCTACGTCTACGCTTGCGTGGGACTAACTCGGACCAGTGGCTTAGTCTGTGCCCCAAATTACTTAGCCCAAGGGCTACTGTGATGTGGACCAACCGGCAATGCGCAAAGCCGAGGTCACTGGAAGGCCCTGCAGTCTCAAACACGCGCCAAGACGATGTTCAAGGACCGAGCGACAGTGAGACAAATGAGATTTTGGGCTCTGACGTAAGTGAATTGTTCTCCAGGGGGCAGTGTTCCCCTCAAACTGTAACTACCTCAGATTTTTAATGTTCCCCCTCCCATCCTCAGCGTAAAATTCCAGCTGAAATCTATTCAGTAGACTCAGACATGAAACATACGGACGGACAGATAAGTCGAAACCTCTGGAAACAAGCAGCTCAATAATTACACTTGAGACAAAATGTGGGTATATGAAAGGAGAACCCAAGTTATAAATGTATTTTTCTCTCATAAGCGAACGCTTTAGAGCGATAGTCCTGCTCTGTGTACTAAAAAAAACCAAGGTTATGTATCGAAACCTACATTTTAACCTAGGATAATCTCAGCATTGTTGCGGAATATGGATTAACCCGGAAATTAAGTTGACTGTAAACTATAAAACATCAGAATGAAACCACAGACCTAACAATGTCCCACACAAACTTTAACACTTCCACAACAATGGGAACGGGAATAATGTTCTCGCAATCCTGGGGTCTCGGGTTCGATTCCCGGCGGTAGGGCAAGGCCGTGGTCTAGGCAACCCGGAGTTTTCCTCCGGGGGCTTCTTCCCCGGTTTCTCCGTGGCATCCCAACAATTACTCCATTCACACACAGAAGAAGGGAATGGCAAACCACTTCTGGATCATCTGCCAAGAACGTATATGAACAGGTCCCAGTCCGAGAAAAGGATGGAAGGATCCTGTTCATATGGACCTGTCGTCAGACAGAACACTAAATAAATAAAAAAAATCTAAAGAAATATCTTCTACGAATTATGATTTTCATTCGCAAACAAATTATTTGGTACTGATGCGACAAACTTTGGTTAGATTTCTAGCGAAAGTAACATAAGATGCATTACGAACATCATGATCGTATCATAAGTTTGTCTGGCTATTAGTTTAAACTCTCTATTATCAAACCATTAAGATTAAACAACTAGGTAATTCCATACAGCAAAGTCCTTTTTCAGAAACTTACAATCAGCTGAAGCCCAGTTCGTTGTCAGCCCCCATCAACCTAAAAGCTACAGGGTCACCCCTTGTCGTCCGTCCATGACTTCTTATTCAGTACATTTGGTACTGCTATCCATATCTTGTGGGTCCCTCCTCTTACCACAGCCTTGTGTGATAAGAAACCTACTTAAGACAATTAGTAATGTTACTTATAGCCCATACTCGCTGTATGGAGTTTCTTCAAAAGCTGAGTCACTCCGATTATAAATAAATTCGTTACAATGTTAAGAAAAAAACACTATCACACCCCTACTTCTCTAAGAAACATTTTAATTTTTACTCCCATCGATATCTAGGTCTCCCTACTGGTCTCTTCCCTCGAGATAATTTTTACATGCCCCACTGATCGCAACTTCCCCCATTAATTAAAAAATTATTACATAATTTTCTGTCCTTGTGTTATTTCAGTGAACATGTATCCCAGTCAATGCAAGCAAATTAAGGGCTGGATAATGGGGTTTGATTCCCAGTAGGGGCAAGAGATTTTACCTACCGGCTGCGGGGCCCAACGAATCTGCTATCCAGTGGGTACCGGGGGCTCTTACCCAAGTGGTAAAGTGGACTGAGCATGAAGCTAGCCACTCACGTCCATCTACTGCTGAGGTCAAGAATGAGTGGGTCTTTTCCTCTGTTACCCCATACATCATCATGGTATGGTACGTAATAGGCTCGAGGGTTAACTTTTTGCAGGTTACTTCCCTGTCCAACATCCACAAATATCGCAGATCCACGTTCTTCACTTAGAGTGACAGATCCGCGTGTATGGCAATGTTAAAAGTATAGACCTGTCTCTGCAGACTTCTCGTTAACATCTGGGATACTTAGACGACCCGTTCTTCAAGTGTCCGAGCACTGCAGGTCCCAAATTTTCATTGGCTCGATCTATAGATGTTTCGGTAGGACTCCTTGGACGAGGGATCGGCCCGTCGCACACAGCACAACTCAAACATCCATGTCTTGAGTGGGATTCGAACCCATGGTCCCAGCGACCAAGCGGCACAAGGCCCACGCGGCCACTGCGGACCCCTCGTTAACATCAGCGCTCTTAATAAATGACTTTCATTGTATGCTGAATCAAATGGTGGACGTCATCAGTCTAGAGTCAGCTGATTAGCGTGTTCTTATTGATGTAGAGTACAACATCTTAATTATGAAACCGTTAACACCAAATATAAAACAAGGAGCTGTGAAGGAGGCTCTAAAAAAGAAGGAAATTTCATGCGGACATTCAGTAGAAATCTACACGATACAGCCCCACAGTCGGCCATCTGTAAAAGTGTGGTAAGGAGGAGGCACAGGGCATAATTCTAAACCCTCTAACAAATTAAAAACACAAAAGGATTTACACAACTTTTTTTACCCAAAAAAATCCACCCTATAACAACAAATGTTCACTTTCAACCACTACACGTACACAAAGTATTTCACACCTCAAAAAACACTTCCATACGGTATTTGTCATCACTTATACCAACACAACCAAAACACCTCGACTCTCTTTATGCTGCGTGACGAACGCTCGTTCTGCGAGCGCCGTGTTCGAGCCCAACAACTTGCCACGTCCTGCTACGCCACCACTCACTGCCTTAAGAGAACATTGGCACTTTAACCCCACAGGAATGATAAAAAAACAAAAATTCTGCGTCCATTTACCCAACATATTTGGAATAGTCATTTCCCACTCTGGAAGCACGAGAAGGCAGCGCCGTCTGGTGTAATACGCAGCTGCACACACAAACAACACATTGCCAACTAAATGCAAACGCCTGCCCTGAATTGCGAGACCAATCGCGACACGACCGACGGACTGATCCGATCACCTGATTTCACCTTGGTAATGAGGAAAAGACAATTAGAGTTTCTACCGCTGATCCGTTTTGAATTTACCAAATGTTCATGATTAATGTTCGAGGTTTTCAAATTTTAACCGTTTCACTGTTAACAAGGAAAAAAAACTTCCAGTCGAGCGGGTCTCGGCCAATACCGGCTGAATTTGGGTATCGATGCGACATCTAATCCCCGCATATTTAAGGGTCCGCATAAAGTAACATCCTCTAAGTCGCTTCTTCTTAGGTTCCTGCCATATGTGCTACTTACAATGGTTTAGAACTTAAAACACGTCAAATCGGTTCCGTGTCGTTACGGCACGATTCAACAGCACCAAAATTTTCAAAATAAGAAAACATCAGACGCAGTTTGAATGAAGAACAGTAATTGAATTCTTGGTTGCCAAAGCTGGCAGACAAATTCAAATACACGAACGACTGAAGAGAGCGTATGGCGATTCAGCTGCGGTGTTTAATGCTTGACGCGTATCAGAAGACATTAATGCAACAAAGACAGGAGAAGACGACTTCACCGACAAAATAAGGACCATACCGAAAGACACCATCTTCAGTAACGTTGTGGCGTAATTTTCACACGTGTATCTTCATAGAACATATGAAATAAAAATAGCAGTCAATATTTCTGATTTGCCATCGCACATTATACATAACTTTCTTTCATTTTTAAAACATAATTTCATATCCAAGACAGCAATTTATAACAAAACCGAGCAAATGCAGTGATCCGCTTATCACACTAACAGTTTAAATGCGGTGTATCTCGGCCCGGACATCAGAACGAGATACCTAACGAACGGAAAGTGGAAAGCATGACCTCCTTGCGTATGAAAAATACTAAAGTTAACACATATTCAGCACACATATAAAAGAAATCAAACATACACACAGAGATAAAGATAGCTTTCTTTTGGGTCGCATTGACATGTAGTCTGGCAATAGTTTACTAACATTTCAGAGGACCTTGCTGCCTCCATCATCAGGGCAGTTAGGGTGAAACGCCGGTATACTTCTACCAGACTACGAGGCGCTACAACCCAGAAGACGGCCGTCTTCGTACTCACCACCTCAGAGAGAACTTCAATCATGCACGCATGTGCACGTGTTTGCACATGCGTGCATGCGCACACACACACACACACAGGTCTCTAAGACCCACTACATATTTTCACCACATCATAATATTATTAAGTAAAACCTAACTTGAAATCTCTCCATCTGAACAAAATATTTTACTTTGTTCTTTTAAAAATCTCGTTAAACCGTATTTAACCAAATACAAGACACTGATTTTTTGCTATTTAAAAAAATGATGCGCTTTCTTAAATGCATACTAAGAAAATATCTCAACTAGGGTCAATATTATTTAATTAATAATAATGTTACAAAGTTGATCTATTCGGATTCAGCAGTACAATTATGCAGCCCGTTTCCAAATGGCAGAATTATTTTACGCTGATCATAAGAAGGAATTCTAACAAAACAGCGGTGACGATGACTGCATTATTCTTCTGGGTTGTGATGCCTTGCAGACTCACAGATAGATACAAATATTTCGGAGAAACAAACGGTCTACATCCTCAGGGCTGAAAAAGGGACGGCATGTTTCTCTGCAACGTCGGTATCTACCTACAAATCGTCATAACTCAGAAGAGCAACATCGTCATTGACTAATAAAATGTTGTTGAATGTTCATATTCAGGACAACTGTAAACATAAAGTAACGTAGAACAAGTGAAAGCGCGCTACAGTGGTCCTATCAGCTGTATAGAAGTGTTAAAATATATTATCATGGCAAACACATTCTTTATTATTCTGTGTTCAATTTCATATTTTACATTATAATTCTCTCTTCATTTCTTCACTTCTGGTTTAAGGGCACTGTTTCAAAATTTCAGTTGTCTTGTATTCAGAAAAATACAGCATTTCCTCCTAAATGTTTCCGATTATCATAATTTTTCTTGTACCAATCTCGCCGCTCCTATAATTACTTATCTTACCCTTCGACATCTGGCAGCCAACAAAACTTTACTAGCTTCAAACAGAAAATAAACAATTTATCAGATCTGAGCGTTTCGTTTGATTTTACGGACATGATCGGCCGGGGTCTCCGATGACACTACAGTGCTGGAAATACTCTGCAGTCAAACGGTGGCACGTAATTTCATGAACTTTGATCCTTCAATGAAGACGGATTTGTAATAGAGTCGAGAACAAGACCTGGTATCGGCCGCATGCTCAGTGCCAATGCAGTGTCCAAGCAGTGAGCATTCCCCCTCAATTTGAACCATATCATGGGCTATAAAAGTAGCATTTCGAGTGTGTCTGTCCAACTCACACGCTGTGACAATTGAAACAGGACAGAGAACACAACATTAGAGATAACGGGCGACCTGTTACTTGTATACTGACATGACGGACGAGGTGTCACGGTGATGGGGCCACAGACATCCAATAATCGCAATGTTCATTCTTATTGTCTTCAATAGAACTTCTTTGCTTGCGCTTCTCTGTTGTCCCTGAAAAAAAAAACTGTCTCATTTCTCCTTTCCATTACAAAACCGTATACGATAACCACTTAATTAAAATCTTAACGAATAGTTCTATATGTTGCTTATAGTAAACTAATATATAATGAATATAATGCAATGGAAATGGATGTAAATATTAAACATGATATTTATTTGGCTTGTCAAAAAATTAATTATGGGACCAGTAAGTTAACAACAACCACAAAAGCCTACTCTTACCTACCAAAATTTAAAATTAAAACCAGACATCTGGGATCCCCATTCCTGTCCAGGACTCAACGCAGGTCAGATTATACTGCAGAAGCGACAAACACGAAGTGTGAACATGCGATGACATAACACCTGAAGTTTACCCATGAAACCACTTGACGTGACTCACCTCCAGAAAGAATAGCCCAGAATAACTGCTACCTGCAATGCTGCAAAAATGAAAAAGATTGTTGGGGACAAGCAAGCAGTCTGTTGTGGACAGCCTGCTGGGGTGCCGTTCCCACCACCGAGTCGCTGGCTGGCAGCAGCGACATCTCGCTTTACGACATTCAGCCCATCCCGCATTTCGTTGATAACGCTCACCATGTCGTACCCCACGGACTGTACCTGCGCCGTGGGTTGGCGAGCCTGGTTCTGCAGTATGGAGTCTGAACGGGAGTGAACCTCCTGTGTCAGAGTTCTGCAACACAGAAATGATGCACAAACTAGTGTTCTCTAAAAAAAACAGGGAGACTTCAGACCACCATTAAATCCCACAGACAATAAATTCATGGCTCATCCTCCGCTAACGTCACTACTAAAAAATGACGGGCTACAAAGAAATATTCAGCAACGATAAAGGATATGACTGTAATGCAAGTTTGAAACGGCAGCCTTGCACCAAACAGTACTCACTTTATATCTCGAGCCATGTTCACAATGGTGTTCTGGTTGCTCAACACAAGATCAACCTCGTGACGTCGGATAGTGTCTACTAGCACTGGCTGACCTGGCACCTGTCCAGTAGCTGTAACAGGCGTACAGTGTCGGAAGAAATCACTTAGAACACCAAGACTTTATTTTTATGTTTTCAGGTTTTATGATCATTACATTTTGAACGCGAGAAAACCGCTGTGACGTACCGACTGGTTGGGCACCGCTAGCTTGAACAGATGACAACAGACTGAGCGTTCGCTCCTGCCGCCCGACGACCTCGTCCAGCTTTCGATTAAGTTCTCGCAGCACCTCAAACATCTGACTCTGCCCAGTAAAGATCTGCCTTAGTTCACGCTGGTTGTCAGATTCAAACCACTCCTCAAACTCATTATCCTTGTCCTTCCTGGCAGCTTCTGGGTGTTCCCTGTGGTACCTGCAGCAAAAGGGCAAAAAAATAAATCATCATATAACAACAAGAACTTTGTAATCGGCACTCAATATAATTCAATGACATTTCTAAACTGTGAGCAAACATTCCCTTACACCACGTAACTTGTCCAGCGGAAAACAGATCTCAACACTGGCCACACGGGCGAAGTACCTGAAAAGGTTGGTGTAGTGGTAAGACTCTGCGAATCTATTGACTATCCTGTTTTTGTGATGTCTTCAGTTGTTCCAGATGAATCGCAGAACAGTACCTTCAAACAGGCCACAACCACCTCCTTCCAAATCCCTCCCTATTCGCCTATCATAATTATCTTCTCTTGTCAATGACACCGTTCACAAAGCTAGATGTCGAATTCTGATGAAAACACCACAAAACCATTAATGAGCCATGAGTACAGTTCCTAACTTGTTGATTACCACAAAGAAAGTTGTCCCAGTGTCCAAGCACCACTGCACGAAAAAACAGAGGTAAATGCTCACCCAGCGACAAGCGTCAATGACCGCAGTCAGCGTCATACTTACTCTTCCTTCTGCTGGTCTAGCTTGCGCTGGTAATCAGCATATTCCTGGGAGAGTTTGCGCTGGTCCTCCTCCGAGACGTGAAGACCTCCGGCAGGTACTGCGGCTAGCCCAGGCAGATGCAGACTGGTCGTCAAGAAATGCAACACATCGTGGTCGTCTGCGCAGAACATAAATCATGTAACACGTCTTATGCTCCAGAAATTATCCCTTTCATTAGTGTACATTTACATTTAAATATAAGTGGGCTACATAAGAGTATGTTTCTAATGCATACGAACACGGACACGCCCATCAGAAATTTCCAATTGCAGGTCTGAAAACAGATGGGCCAAGAATAACAAGTAAATGTTTCTTAAATGAAAGAAAGTTTTGCATATGAACGACTTCGGCTGGCACAACTGTTCTTTGTCCGTGTTCAGACAGAAGCCCAACATACCCGCTAAGCCTCCCGTTGCTGCCGACAGTCCAAAATGGCCATACTTGGGGAGAATCACATTCTCTGCTCGCATACACATCTCAAAGTCTTGTTCATTGTTTGTCATCCCATTCAGGAATAAGACCTGCAAGCAAACTCAAAATGTAATGAAAATATATTTAAAACGCAATATATGAGAGTCACAGTATTGGGGGTGGGAGAAACCAGTTACAAAACAAACCCACTACATTAATTCTTCTGGCAGATAACATGCAAAAAAGAAAAAAAAAATGAGTATGAAACTCAATATTAACAGCACGCCACTGGTGATTTACCATATCTACGCAGTTTTTAACCCAGCACTAATAAATTTAGACACAATGGAGAACAGCGAACATACCGTAAGAGTGTTCTGGTAGTACTCAATCTTCACTCTAGCTGGGAATGGCTTGTTTCGGAAGTCCCTCATGCAGCCTGCCATCTGCTGTGTGCTACCATCACTGTTCAACAACAAATGCGTCAGAGTTCTCTTATCAGGCCAGTGGAAATATTGATCTCACAGTGATAATGTGCAGTGAATGTATGGGAACTACTAAAACAGAACGTGCTGCACACAAGCAATCTATAAACCCCAATGCATACATTACTTGCTACATGACTGTGCACATGACGTGCTCATGCCCTCAGGAATGACCCTGGAACCAGTTTGAGGTATTTATATTGAAATCTCTTAATTTCATAACCATATTCTTAGCAGAAATGTCTCATGAAATAGAATTTTGCCAGTCACAAATAATGACAGCATCTGAGAAGACCATAAACCCAGTAAAATTAAAAATTCTACTACTCTAAAAAAATTGTGCACACGTACTTCTGGTGGTCAAACTCCTGTGTTCCGTCATTGATAATAGCCATAATATATGGGTTGTTGTGTTTGTTATCATTGTCAAATGAATCAAAGAAGACGCCCAGACCGACCCATTTGTCTGAGCTGCCAAAGACTTGTCCATCATATGCTCCTTTAGAGTCTGTGTACCAGAATGCCTGAAACAAGGAGCAACTTGGTCACACTCCATCAAATTAGTGTTATTTAAGCAACAGGGGGTAATCCTATAGTTTTAGAAGTCTTTAGTGCACGGCAGCCTTGCACCAAACAGTACTCACTTTATATCTCGAGCCATGTTCACAATGGTGTTCTGGTTGCTCAACACAAGATCAACCTCGTGACGTCGGATAGTGTCTACTAGCACTGGCTGACCTGGCACCTGTCCAGTAGCTGTAACAGGCGTACAGTGTCGGAAGAAATCACTTAGAACACCAAGACTTTATTTTTATGTTTTCAGGTTTTATGATCATTACATTTTGAACGCGAGAAAACCGCTGTGACGTACCGACTGGTTGGGCACCGCTAGCTTGAACAGATGACAACAGACTGAGCGTTCGCTCCTGCCGCCCGACGACCTCGTCCAGCTTTCGATTAAGTTCTCGCAGCACCTCAAACATCTGACTCTGCCCAGTAAAGATCTGCCTTAGTTCACGCTGGTTGTCAGATTCAAACCACTCCTCAAACTCATTATCCTTGTCCTTCCTGGCAGCTTCTGGGTGTTCCCTGTGGTACCTGCAGCAAAAGGGCAAAAAAATAAATCATCATATAACAACAAGAACTTTGTAATCGGCACACAATATAATTCAATGACATTTCTAAACTGTGAGCAAACATTCCCTTACACCACGTAACTTGTCCAGCGGAAAACAGATCTCAACACTGGCCACACGGGCGAAGTACCTGAAAAGGTTGGTGTAGTGGTAAGACTCTGCGAATCTATTGACTATCCTGTTTTTGTGATGTCTTCAGTTGTTCCAGATGAATCGCAGAACAGTACCTTCAAACAGGCCACAACCACCTCCTTCCAAATCCCTCCCTATTCGCCTATCATAATTATCTTCTCTTGTCAATGACACCGTTCACAAAGCTAGATGTCGAATTCTGATGAAAACACCACAAAACCATTAATGAGCCATGAGTACAGTTCCTAACTTGTTGATTACCACAAAGAAAGTTGTCCCAGTGTCCAAGCACCACTGCACGAAAAAACAGAGGTAAATGCTCACCCAGCGACAAGCGTCAATGACCGCAGTCAGCGTCATACTTACTCTTCCTTCTGCTGGTCTAGCTTGCGCTGGTAATCAGCATATTCCTGGGAGAGTTTGCGCTGGTCCTCCTCCGAGACGTGAAGACCTCCGGCAGGTACTGCGGCTAGCCCAGGCAGATGCAGACTGGTCGTCAAGAAATGCAACACATCGTGGTCGTCTGCGCAGAACATAAATCATGTAACACGTCTTATGCTCCAGAAATTATCCCTTTCATTAGTGTACATTTACATTTAAATATAAGTGGGCTACATAAGAGTATGTTTCTAATGCATACGAACACGGACACGCCCATCAGAAATTTCCAATTGCAGGTCTGAAAACAGATGGGCCAAGAATAACAAGTAAATGTTTCTTAAATGAAAGAAAGTTTTGCATATGAACGACTTCGGCTGGCACAACTGTTCTTTGTCCGTGTTCAGACAGAAGCCCAACATACCCGCTAAGCCTCCCGTTGCTGCCGACAGTCCAAAATGGCCATACTTGGGGAGAATCACATTCTCTGCTCGCATACACATCTCAAAGTCTTGTTCATTGTTTGTCATCCCATTCAGGAATAAGACCTGCAAGCAAACTCAAAATGTAATGAAAATATATTTAAAACGCAATATATGAGAGTCACAGTATTGGGGGTGGGAGAAACCAGTTACAAAACAAACCCACTACATTAATTCTTCTGGCAGATAACATGCAAAAAAGAAAAAAAAAATGAGTATGAAACTCAATATTAACAGCACGCCACTGGTGATTTACCATATCTACGCAGTTTTTAACCCAGCACTAATAAATTTAGACACAATGGAGAACAGCGAACATACCGTAAGAGTGTTCTGGTAGTACTCAATCTTCACTCTAGCTGGGAATGGCTTGTTTCGGAAGTCCCTCATGCAGCCTGCCATCTGCTGTGTGCTACCATCACTGTTCAACAACAAATGCGTCAGAGTTCTCTTATCAGGCCAGTGGAAATATTGATCTCACAGTGATAATGTGCAGTGAATGTATGGGAACTACTAAAACAGAACGTGCTGCACACAAGCAATCTATAAACCCCAATGCATACATTACTTGCTACATGACTGTGCACATGACGTGCTCATGCCCTCAGGAATGACCCTGGAACCAGTGGCTGAGACTGTAAATGGGACACCCATTTGTGCAGCACAAACTAATTTTACAGCTGCGGTCCACTTGTTTGGGTAAAACGTATAATATTCTTAAATGTAAGTTTCACAATATATTTGAGGTATTTATATTGAAATCTCTTAATTTCATAACCATATTCTTAGCAGAAATGTCTCAGGAAACAGAATTTTGCCAGTCACAAATAATGACAGCATCTGAGAAGACCATAAACCCAGTAAAATTAAAAATTCTACTACTCTAAAAAAATTGTGCACACGTACTTCTGGTGGTCAAACTCCTGTGTTCCGTCATTGATAATAGCCATAATATATGGGTTGTTGTGTTTGTTATCATTGTCAAATGAATCAAAGAAGACGCCCAGACCGACCCATTTGTCTGAGCTGCCAAAGACTTGTCCATCATATGCTCCTTTAGAGTCTGTGTACCAGAATGCCTGAAACAAGGAGCAACTTGGTCACACTCCATCAAATTAGTGTTATTTAAGCAACAGGGGGTAATCCTATAGTTTTAGAAGTCTTTAGTGCATACTCTAATATTGGCAGGAGATAACATGCACAAATAACAGCTATTTTATTCCACAAATGTGGGGGGTAAACAAGATGGTGTCACAGACATAAAGTAACCTAAGCTAATCCTATATATTAATTATACATACCAATCCATCTGCCCCAATTCTTCCTCTGCCAGTGACACGGAATATAATATCCACTTCCCACCAATCAAAATTTGTTTTCATTTTTGTCCATATTGCACCTGATATGAAAGAAAATAATAATTATAACAGTTCATATCAATGCTAAATGGCTCAAAATGAGAGACAGTGTACAAAATAAACTCTAGGTTTACTTACCTTTCTGACTTCTTAGGGATGGGGCGATTCTTACATTCTCTGCACTAGCAATGGCATCTGTTAAAGAAACACATCGGCCTATTTAATAAAAGCTTAAATGGGAATACTTCCAAAGAACAATTACAATTCTTATTATAAGTCATGAAAAATATATTAATACGAGAACGCACACAATTTTGTGTTACGAATTACGATACAGAATCTACCATCTGGAAAAATTGCAATGTGAAACCATGTTACAATGTCAAACTTACTTCCTCCGTATTCCCAGAATGGTACACTTCCATCCTTTTGCGCCAAGTAAGGTGGCTTGAAACTGTACTTGTACTCAAATCTTCTTAATGGTATATTACCAAATACTTCAAACGTCACGATGAAAATTATAGCCGCAAAACACGGCCACCTCACCTCCGCAGCCATCATTTTTCCTGACACAAGACGTGCTAAATGCCAACACTACTTGGACAGATATGATTGGTCCATTAAAACGATAACAATCGATTCAGAAAAAACAAACCGGAAGTACCTCAACTCAAAGAATACATATGAAAAGACATTTAACTACAAACGTGCAATATGTGATTCGTAGTACTATGAGAATGGAAATCATGTTCTGGCTTACAAAACATCTTTCTTCTTAGACAAAACAGCTGTTGTAGCAATTTCCGATAACATGGTGCCAATAATTACAAAACATCTTTCTTCTTACACAAAACAGCTGTTGAAGCAATTTCCGATAACATGGTGCCAATACAAGTGTAAATCATGATAGATGGGATTATAATTTGCTAATGCCTGTTTCCGGGGCACAATAAACATTTCAGTTCATTGTGATACGGTGAAATACGATGTTATGTATTTCGTACGGTATTAGTCGATCATAAACAAAAAATGACAGACAACCCCACACAAGCTTGTGCATTTGTACCTCAGGAATCGAGCAGCGATGGGTAGGAATCAGAATGGTTATGGTCGTACTATAAAAAGAACAAGGATACATGCATTCACGTGAAAAACAATTGTACTAGGCATAAAAATGCTAAAAGTTGTGTTTTATCTCATAAGTGCAGTATTGTCATCTGCATGTGATTTGGTATGCATTCATTACGAACAGTAATCTCTCCAGTGCTGATTTGTGATGTCTTAATTTCAGCGTTGATGATGTCAGCAAGCTAGCAGTGGGACTCTTAGCTCTCTACCAACCTGAACTCAAGAAAGTAAAACAACAACTTGATGAACTAACGTTAGTAGGCCTACTCATGGGGATGTGACATTGACATAAGTATGCTGGTAGCAAATACACGTTCACTTTATGTTCCAGCAAGAAGCAGACAAGCCTGATAGACAAATTGCAGGATGAGAATCGCAGGTTTAACAATGTGCAGACATCAGAAGAACTTCAGCAAATGGTACTTATTATAAGTGTTTTGATATGTTCGCATCACAGTAACGAGCAATCTGATTCAAATCCTACTGCTTGATTTTCCACCTCACAAATATAACAAACTGGCATCAGTTGCAACATATTTATACACACAGACAAAACCACTTCTGTTTGTCACTGCAACAAACTGTCTAAAAGAAGGTGCAGTATTTATGTCCCATGAGCCATCATATCAATGATTGACTTAAACTGGGTCAAGGTAAGGCACATTGTCATGTAGCTTTCAATAAGTCTGGGGTCTAGAAATTAGCACACACTCATTGCTGTATGTGGTTCCAGTTTACAACAGTGAAACTGTACCAGACGAAGCTCGTCACTATTAAGAAAGAGATGATGCAGCTGTATGACAGAGCCACAAAGCTTAAAGTAAGTACATTAATGCAGCGGGGCTTTTGCCTGAATTAATTCACTTAATAAAAATAGGATTATGTTTTATTTGGCTGAATCCAGCAGTGATAGCATTTGGTCTACCAATGCATTGCTCATTGAATATAATGTGAACTAAATTTCAAGTTATTACTGACTGATCTGTCAAATTCTTATCAATATGATGACTGTTCAACCGAATATAGGCACATACCACTTGCCTGTGTATAGAAATGATCTAAATGTAACCCTTTTGAGGTTATGAATTCATGGCGCTTTACTCTACTCTAGCTACACACCTTCATGGCGTAAAGCTTAGGCACAGTGGTGACATTTCCTTTCACTATCACTTCTTGTATAATACACAAGTGATAAATGACCCTTGTGTCGTGCAGACGAGGGCACTGAAACTTCAGCAGACAAAACAGAAGGCAGCTCTACATCGTCAACAGCAGAGGGAATTACAACTGCAGCGAGAGACTGACCTCATCGCCAAGCCCTCATCATCATGTGGCGAGAAAGGAAAGAGCTCTTAACTTCAACAAAGGCGTGCCAGCCCTTGTGCCTTTGTTTTCTCACTCGATGTCAATATAAACAGCAATATATATAAAATTAATAATATGGGACTCAAAGATGTATGTATAATTCTTGGAGCTGAAACATGAAGATAGGAAGGGCTTCAGAAATGCAGTTTGAATGCACAGGGTACTTATAAAATCTACTCAGCCATAATCTTGCAATGTGCTTCAGACAAATATTTTTATAGTTTCCACTCCGCGTTAGCATTTCTGGAGACCTGAAATTGGGTACAGGTATATGTAGAACAAATGCCTGTGTGCCATCACGTATATGAGGGCATGCAGCATATAAGGCGAAAGTCATGAATGCGTATGTATATTATATTGAATACGATCTGCAATAAACACGCTGTTCTCTGACGTGTACGTTTCTTTCACATGTTTTGTGGTTCGGATTAGACCTTGAATATTCACACTATCTTATAAACAATAAATGGACCAGTGTCATTCCTGCGCACTCATTTTGTGGGATGACAAAGCGTACACATATGTAGGAAGACAGAACCTTCAAAAGGCTGCCTAATATGAAGCGGATAAAATAATTTACTGACACCCTTATCAAAACTCTGGGTCGAATTTCAACCACCTACATAATTAAAAGTTGGAGGCCAATGCAGAATGGCATAGTTCCATTAGAATACAATTTTCCATGTGGATGGTCGACCGCATTCCCGCTCATCATCTCCACACAGCCTGTTGAACGTGTGGTCTGATGGAAATCCCATTATCTCTCGCTCTTCTTGGATTCTGAACGAGAATGTTGACTGATCAGTTCCAGTGAAGAATCTGAGGAATATAGAACATGGTCGAACATCATGTGCAAAACAAATTCTTTGACATAAAACATCAAATACGTAATACCTTGCATGAGAACAGATGATCTGCTCAATGATAGCCACACCTCCATCCTTGTAGGACTGCTTGACAATTTGTGATGGTTCGTATCGCAGCACTTGGTACTCCTGTAAATGTTGCTTTAGTTCCTCGAACTCTGAAATAATTACAATTGATTCCTGACAAACAGACATTTCATACATTTGTAGCACCATATAGTTTGGTAAAAGTTTACCAGTGTTTCAGAGGTCCTTGCTGTCTCCATCATCAAGGCGACAGGGCTACAACTCAGAAGGCTCGTATCAACATACATTCCTGAAAACACCTCTTCTTCCATTACCTCCACACTTTTACTTGTATTTATGCTGGGTACCAACATCCAACATTAAGAGTAGTAGGAATGACAGAGAGTGGTAAGAAATTAATAAAAAATATTTTAGATTCAAATGTATTAAGAGAGACCACAAAGGTCCCGTTTGCATATTCAGAACATAGGCTTTCAACAGTCTATAACAGGACTCAACTATTTCCAGAAAAGACTGCAATAATCAAATTACCTTTTGACGGTGCATCTGTCGCTACAAACACAGCTGTTAAATCCAGCTGCTCAAGATGAACTCTTATCTGCCGTGCTGCCCCTGCGATACTTGGCACCTGCTTGGGTCTGCCCCATAGGAAGTCTTTGCGGCGGAGGTGAACGCACATGTATGGGCCACCTGATACGTCTGAATGGGCCTGGAAGTTGTGACTTAGTTTGTCCAAAACACTCGTCATGCATGATGTATCGATATTACAAATTGAATACTGAATTATGGTTTGATCTTCGTACCACCCACATAAAAATGTTGTGATGCACTATGGACTTCTCAGAAGAACAAACTGCCTCTATCTTCAGGCTGCAATCACATCTTTCTGTATCCTCCCACATGGTGCTATATCACCAGCATTACTGACAGAATGATAAATAAGAATCTCACAATAACATTGAGAAGCCCTCACACCTCTATGAGCAGATGTGTAGGATAATTTCAACAGCATTACCTACCTACAAAGCTTCATGAACATTTGCAAGCTAACTAACTAACTAACTCCCTGGTAGCAGAACTCATAGGTCCAACACTGAAGCCCGCTACCAGACATGAACTTGAACCAACTCAATCCATTTTCCATTCTCACAGCCCCCCCACCTTAAGATTCATCTTGATATTATCCTCCCATTTCCATCTTAGTCTGCTCAGTGGTCATTTTCCAGAGGATTATCCATCAAAATTCTGTATACACCCCTTGCCTCCCCCAATGCGTGCTACATGTCCAGCCCATCTAATCCTCCTAGATTTCACCATCTTTACTATGTTAGGTGAATTGTACAATTCACGCTGCTCCTCATCATGTTATATTCTAATAATTGTGAGCTACTCAGAACATTACTGGGAGGACATGGCCAACACAAACCCTCGTACACAAATTCTCATTAAACCGTACTCACCTTCTCTTCTCTCCAGTCATCTGGCCTGATGGTACCATCTGTCTCATCAGTGGAGTTGAGGTACTCCATCCTGAAACTTGCAGCCAGCTTCATGAGGTCAGATGCAAAGCGCATGCTCCGACGAGCTTTCCAGTAGAGCGCGTCTCCAAACGTATCATGCAGAGCCACTTCTGCGTGATCAAACATCACAGCCCTGCAATGTTAAGGGTTGTAAATGAGTAGTATGTCTCTCTTACTTTAATGACAACCTCAAATTTATGAGGGTTGGAAAAATTGTAGTGGCAACGTCGCCATATACGCACAGAACTGTACGAGAACAGCCAAATGTGCAAAACATGATGTGCATGTCAACCGAGTTATGCTCTTGTAGACCAACATAAGCTTCTGATAACCTACAGTTTAACTTTCCCAGTCATAGCATCATCAGAATTTTCTGTAGCCAGGATGTTTTAACATACTAAAAATGACCCCACTGTCATATATTGACACATGATTGACAGCATTCCTTTTCGTGTTTCTTTCAACATCTGCTCGTCATATTCTTCACCTGACATAAGCATAGTATTTATTCTGTGAGCTGAAACCAGACAACCTGAGAACTCCTACCGAGCTGTGAGGTTCTGCAAAAGCCCTTGCAAGTGTGAGGCACGTCCATGGAATGAGAGGCAGTGCACCTCAGCAGCTGTGATGTTGAGGTATCCCCAAAACCAGCCTCTGTACTTCCCATTCTCTAAAACACTGCAAGACCACAGCAGAACAACACAACAAGGCAACAAATAAAATATTACACATATTAAATCTGTGGCAATGTCTATATTACTTAAAACCATCAAATTAAAAAGTAAATATAGAGTTTGAGGGACGTTACTATTAAATAAGGTAAAGACGCTAAAAACTAAGTATAGTTAATGAAAATTTAAAATATACAACATAATCCCACCCCCTTTCAGTTCTGTATGCAAATACAGTAATTAATATATTTTATTATAAAATGTAAAATCAAAAATCATTTTTATTGCCAACTGACGTGGCCATGAAGACTTCACTGAATGTAGTTACTACAAAAGCGACAGATCAAAAACCTAAATCCCAATTTTTGAAAACATATCTTCTCAGTGATTTCATCAGGCAAAGTTGTTATAACAACCTGTAGGGGTGCTTCTCATAGCATGGCTCCACCCCAAACTTCTCAACCCACTGGTTGGTCTCCCACATGTCCTTATAATGCTGCAGGACATAAACCACGTCCAGAGTCAGATTGCCAAACTCTGCCAAACATAAGACAAATAGGCTTACTTCTAGTCATAACAAATATGCATATTTGCATCCACAAAAATTGAGAGAAATCAGTAATTATAAAGAATGTTCAATCATCTTCTAAGTCTATGATTCATGCAGTTCAGGGATACAGTTCAAGGACTGTAAGAACGATGACATGAAAATAAACCACATTTCTCTCACTGCATTAATTTACTGGATAAAGATTTGAAGAAAATAAAAACACTCCTATGGACAAGGAGTTTGGAAAACAGTGCTTTCAGCTTTAAGGCGAGCAAAGTTTACAAACCTAAACTGTACACTGTGTCCATACCTCGTAAGAACTCATGTGTCTCTAAGACCGGCGCAAACAGCTCTAAGCTCGGTATGTCAAAGAACAGACTCCACGGCAACATATCCTGTCGTCCTACATCTGTTGACTGCCAATGGTACAGCTGCCCCCATGGTGGCAGCACCTGTCAGTGCATGTAAACCAAGCTCTACCAAACTGGTTATTGGGAGAAAATTAGTAAAAATTCATTACCTAAAATATTATTTACATGTTCATGTTTAGCAGCAAGTATTGTAGAGTTTTGAATTTTGACCGATATTACACTTTATTGGTTAATTTTGCTAAGGAGTTAGGACACTAAATTTTGATCAGAAACCATTCACCAGTGACACTGTCACATGCACACAACAAAGGTAAAGAAAACAGATTCTGATATGTTGCTCTTAAAAGTCCACAATTGAAACAAAAAGAAATCAAACAGAGGAAAACAAAAGATGCACGACTTTAAAACTCTGCACTAATTACTGTGTAGGGTTGAACTTCACTGCCCTAATCTTACCAGGTGCCAGTCCCCAAACTTCTTCAGTTTTCTGACGAATATGGCCATCCTCATATATACATCACGACGAAGGTTGAAACCTTCTGGAGGGTTTACATCATACAAGATATACCTAGAACAAAACACAGATTGTGAATTTATATTTCTGTGTTCTTCTACCTGCAGTAAGCCACCATAAGAGAGTCAATTCCAGTTACAATATGAATAGATATAAGATACAAATCGGAACAATTACACCAGTGGCATATGCTTTGATACGACTGCAGTCTTCCACCAGACTATTAGAACTGGAATAGAAAAGAAGAAGTTTTATATTCTCTATTCAATACAAGCTCTATAGTGTTTTGACAATGACAGCCTTCCGAGATATTGTGCTGTATAGTCTCATAGAATTTTTTCCCAAAGTTTGACGTGCCTAATGCCTCCATCACCAGGACGATCACCTTGTGCAGTAAACTTATAAAACAAGTGCATGACTTCTACATAAATAACTAATTCCAACCCCTAAGTATACAATGCATTCGTTATTGAAAGGTTAGGTTATCATTATGTCAGTATCATGCATCGAAGAGTTTGTTGGATATCAGATACATTTATCTTTAAATTTACCTTGGAAATGATTTTGTAACTGAAGGTTCGTTACAAACTGTGGTGTCCAAATCTTTAGAACAAAACTCAAAATACTGTGTCGTAAAC
>NW_019059822.1:766171-779682 GCF_000696155.1 Zootermopsis nevadensis
ACAGGAAACAAACCTTATTCACTTACTGAGTTATCCCAGTGCATGATTATGTGTGCTAAATTGGAAAGAATGGAAGTGAACACATTATTTCAGGATACTGTCCTAACATCTACATGGATAAAGGGCATAACACTGTTTTACTGAAACATAATCATCCACATTAAGGGACATTACACAGTCAATGTAACTCAGTATTATTTTATTTTATATCATATAAAGGAAAAAAATAATCAAAATTTTCTATTCTACATAGTACTATTATGCAATAAATAAATCTGAGAGGTTATCTTCAAACATTTATAATAGATATATATATATGTATATACCTTCATTATATATTAATTTATGTATAATGCATATATTAATGTAATTAGGGGACATTTCTGTCGAGGTTACATGAGAACTTGGAAAATGAAGTGATGGTGTTCTGTTTGGTGGGACAAGTAATTGACACAAACCCCAATGATTCTGAGCTATGAGTCGTATACAAATGCAGCAGAACAAGAGAGATGGCACCACAAGCAATGTCAGTTTGTAGTTCTGTAACAAAATATGCATATTGTACAGAAGCATTTGAGTGTGACAATAACTCTTTAACAGATGACAGTTCTTCTACAGCGTGGCACACAGAAGCGATCAATTTCTCTTGACTGTGAGACAGCAAGTTTGTCAGGACAAAGTTTGTCACATCAGTGAACGCACCTTGGAATGTCCATTGCGTGAATTAATCCTGGTTGCCACCAACAGAATTTTTAGTGCCACTTATCAAGGCAGACTTTCCAAAGAATTAAAACACTTTATCTTTTGTGCTAAAACAAATGTATTCTGGCTATGCGGTGATGTTTGTGCTCATTTCAGGGCATGGTGTAACCCTTCTCACAAGACAATTCATGGCTAATTTGAGTTTCAACAGGGCAGTTCAATTTTGAAGCAAAAACATTCTTATGCTGCAAGTGTGCATACTGTCCAGAACATCCAAGTTTCACCGCAGAGAAACCTGGGAAAAATCAATGAGGAAAGGCGTGGCAGAATCGGTGATACCCAGACATTCCGTTCACCAAACAATCAGTTTGATTTTCAATGTACCCGTAAAAATTAAGTGCAACTGCACACGATCAGCAACAGATGATGAACTGTTTGCTGCATGCGCCACAGTATAATGTATAATGTGCGATACTCGGACGATGCTTGGAGTAGTGACCATACAAAATGTGTACTTACAGGCTAATCAAGACCATTCTTAATTGGCCAAAATGGGTACTCAAAGTACCACCTAAGCATGTTTTCTTTTTTAATTTGTTGAAACTGGTTTGTTGATAAGCACACCATTTGTGCAGATGAGGCTAACATTACCTTGGGTGCACATGACTTCGAGTCAGTATCCTGACAACCATGCTTGTGAACAGATCTGAGCAGCGGAGACCTTGGTCACTAATCCATGCACCTTCTTTCTTGGTGGATTCATGAAAGAAAAACAATTCCAAAAGATGGTAGCCTTATTTTATGAAACAAAGAGTCATGGTCATCCAACTATGTCAGGAGATTACGAAGGATTTATCCTGCCAAATTATCACAAACATGTGAGGGTGCTTAAAAAAATAAGGGCATGTGACACATTTCTGAGTGGGAGGTTCTTGCACCACCTACCACGCAGTCCTAAAATAACACTAAGTGATTTTTGACTGAAGATGAAGTGCAGAATATTGTTGTTTCATGGCTAAGGGCACTTGACATATTTCTTCCATGTCAGGATACTTGCCTTGGTGTCGCAGTGGGACAAATGTTTAACATCTGTGGTGACTATGTGGAAAAGTGATGTATAACAAAGTCTCTGTATATGTCATACATGTTACTATACAAGAATATAAATCCTTCATATAGAAGTGCATATTACCTTGTTTTTCTAATCGATGTTGTACATGTTCATCATTTAGTAGTCGCGGCAAATTAACCATACGGAACGTGTACTCTGCTACAAACAAATCTAGATGTCTCTGTCCTTGTGTACATAAGCAGATTCGTACCATTACGTGACTTACATCTGCATGCCACCCTGTTTATGAACACGTTTCTACAGTGGTGAGAACTCAGACTTCAGTCTTATGATTTTTGACATTATGTACCCTTGTGTTAATGGCCACCAACATTTTGGAAAAAACATACTCCTTCCACTTTCAGGGTAGATGCAAGCAGCACGCCCCTTCCGAAATTTTGGTACCACCCACAAAGGTACATGATATCACAACCTGGAGGACAGAAATATCAGCAGTTCTTCCATGAAAACTATAAATGTCTAACCTATCTCAACCAATTTTATTGCTTCTGAAATATCCTTTTAAACCTTGGTCAAAAGCAGTCACTGAGGTTAGTAAATGTAGGAAATTATCATTAAGAGAATGGACTGTTTTTTCTCAGTTCAGAGCATATGCTCACATTGCAGTATGTTATCAGAGAATGGAAAACATTAATTCATGAACATCGATACAATCAAGTTTATAACATGCAGTGCCACCTCTAAAGGGAATCAAGATACAACACATGTATAGTCCACACACAGCCAATCTGCAACTTACTAACACTTAAAAGTATGTCAAGCCTATACAAACTCCTGCAAGCTATCAACATGATGACTACGGTAATGGACGTGATAGTTCATTAAGCAACAGGGTTGCCATGTACTAATTTCTGAGCATTCACAAACTTGTAACAACAATTTCAGGAACGGTCCCAGATAGTTCAAAGACACGTTAACCACTGCTACTGGCCTCATTATATGGGGAGATTCAGATAATACATCAAGAAGTACCAACAACACATACACACTCCATCGTTTTGTTCATCGTTCTTTCTCGAGTAACACTGAGGCGGACACACAATCAGTAATACCAATAATGATTGTTCATATGGTTTAGTTTACAAATGCAAACAGATGGAAATAATTTCTTTTAACATTAAATTGATTTACAATTGGGTCCGAAACTGGGACCTCTTTATTGCTGTTTGTCTAACTTAACCGTAAAAATAACTCATAATAAGAATAACGTAAAACTATAGAGAAATTGAATAAACTGCACACATATCAGTTACAAATGCAATTGTAAACCAACCAATAAGAAAATTATCCCTGAAGTGGTTTCATCAGCATGGAAAACAGGAATTAATTGGGACTGGACACGAGGGAGGAAGACCAAATGGATTCTACTGTGACACTTCCTTCACAGTATCATACACAAAAGTCATATTCTTTCATTTAGTATTGGATGAAGCTTTGAGCAATCCAGAATTCAACCAACATTTCAACAAAGCATAATTATCACATAAACTTGTTTAACATTAATTTATACTTATGTGCCCTGAAGAGAACTGAGCTAAGGACCATACCACTTCAGAGATACAAATCCACTCACGCAAGTTGTGAGCTGGAGACACTACAGTGAACAAAGAATTAACTTCCAGTGTCATCAGTCCAAGCTGTCACATGTGATGGTGTAAGTTAATGATCATAAAACATAACATCGCCAATCACTTATGAAGGGCGGACTTTTAACAATTACTAGCAAACTGAGAGGCGATATAGCCAAGCGGTCACTTGTGACTGAAGAACTTACAGAATCATTGGTCCAGTAAACAAACAGGTAAAGTAGTGAGACAGCAACTTGCGGTATTACTAGCCCAGTCACTGGCGTCCCAGTTAACTGAAGTCACATCATCAAATGGTCACTTGTGTGGGGAGAATTTGGGGTTGGTGGGTCCGTGTGTGAACGAGCGCAGTTCATATGCCATGTCCATTCCATGTGCTGTTGCGGTATCCATGTCCGACTTGCGGAAAATTATCATACGGATGTCAGAATGAAGGTATATTCGGCCCGACTTTGAGCTGAGGAATCTGCAGGCATTAAAAAAGCTACATGTACCAAAAGCTCAGTTATGCTAAAATCTGAAACACATTTTACTAAACAGCCCAACATTTTATAAATATATACAAGATTACTGCAGTTTACCTGAGGTGTATCAGGTATCGTAGCCACTTCTGAGCATTGTCTGGTTGTTTTCCAGTCGGATTGGCAGGCATGTAAAGGGTGCGCTGACGGAGAAAAGTCTGCGAATTGCCCGGCATGTCAGCCAGGTCATACATAACAACAAACATCTTGACCACTGTACCAAGTGGGTTTAAAAGGGTCACTTGTATCGTCCCGCTGCGTGGAACATTGTAACCCTTCTTGCCGAGATTGATATGCCCCTGTAACGTTTCCAGCGAAATAAAGTGAGTTATTAATTTATTTGGTAACTTTTCCAAGCTGATTTTGGAACGTTTCGGTGCAGACTTACGAGATATGGCGTGGAGACTTTGTCGTTGTCACCCAGCGTGTAAAAGAAGACGGTAACTGGTAATACCAGATGTCGAGGGCAGAAAGATCCGCTGGCACCCAGATCTGCAGTGAAACCCTGCACTGTGCTCACAGGCTCCAGCCGGCCATTCAGAACAGACTCTTCAAAGCTGCCTGTAACAAATCACGTGACAGGTAACAGGACTATAAGGTCTATGGAATTTTGGACTGAACTTTAGCAGGATCGGCACATACAGTATATAACAAGACTCCAAAGATAAACTTCAATTTGGACTAAACATTTTCCAATCAGGTTACCATTCTTCATCCTTTCTGATCTTCCACATTCATTCAATGCAGGTACATACAACAGTCCATATAGTACAATTGAAGAGAGGCATAAATTATTTTCCCATATCTTTTAGACTAAGATGTGAATGGATATGTAATGACACCATGAAGCAAATAATTAAAAAAATAAATTAAATTCATTTCCTTACACTAACATTTTTTGCCAATTTTCCAGCTGCATTCTATTAATTTGGCATAATTTGTGCATGCATCAGTCAGCAGTGCAGAACACTAACTGCATCTTACCTAGGAGAGATGCACAGGGCGCAAGTGTGTACTGGGACCACAAGGAAGGCTCTAGCGGATTAAGTGTGGGTCCACCAATTCCAGGCGAACAGGGGGAGCGCGCCCCACTTTCACTCTCTGTATCATCACTACTCACACTCAGCACATCATCTGCAGGTGCTGCCGGGACACTCTCAAACAGAGCGCTGTAACATGATAAACTGCCATTCAAATCTACCGAACCTCAAAACATACTTTTGGATATTTGAACGTGAGAAGGGACAGTGTATATTTCAATCACATTACTATATTTCACATGATAATATGAGTTAAATCAAGATTTGAGTAAGCAGATACAAATATATCAAGAGGGTTGAAGAACTGAAGATGGACAGCACATTTCTCCAAAACATTGGTATTTACCAATGTCCACAAGACATAACTACCCAGAAGATTAATACTAATATCAGTTAATTTCCTCACTTCTATTGACACTGAACAATAAATAGCAGTTGGCACCACTGCACCATGACAGATGCATGTTAACTTCTGATAGACATATTGGAATAAGAACTATTGTTTCCAATATTCATTTTAGGCCTGGAATAACCCCTTCAATGTAATATTACCTGCGAATAGCAGAGACTGAATTCAGCGTGCTGTCAAAGTCAAAGCAGGTGGTGCCCCTGCGGACAGGCGCAGGACTCGATGTCAACGGCAGTCCAGTACGACAATGGAATACCATAGACGCAGCTGAGTCCAGAGAGCGGCGGAATTTGGCTTTGTCCTGGGCCGATGGAACCGGACGCTCTGGCAAACTCGTACTCTGCCACACAAGAGCAATGTGTTTGATATGATTCACTCTCAAAATTGTGCATGCAAAACAAGCATCGAGTGACACTTCCTTTATGCGGTGCTGTGCGTTTGATGCCGATATCAATAAACATAAATGACAAAAATAACAAAATTATTAATCTTGACATACTCACTGCGTATACAGTATGACTGTGTGATGGAGTCAGTAAAATGAATCATAACTAACTAACTAACTATTTCCCATAGATCCCACCTGAGATTATCCTCTTTTCTTGATTACAGCCCTCTTTTCTTCTCTGAAATTTCCAACGCGACACTTTCCTTACTTCCATTTCACATTCAGAACAATGCTGGACAGTGTACAAATGAGAGAAAGAAGGGGCATGGCCCAAGACTATACAGCACAGTAAGATAAATGTTTTGTGTACTATTTATTCATAAAATTTATGCAGTGTTAAAAAACTATTACTCTAAGAGAACTTACAGTAACAGGATACACACAATTTACTAACCTCCCCGTTCTCCTGTGTCGGTTTTGCGTCTCCCTTGAAGAATTCCCTGATACGTTCCAAACTCTTGTTTAAGAATGGTGAGTCCAAATTTTTCCTTTCATCCACTTCTGACTTTATTTTATCGTCACAAACTGACACCTCGCCTTTCGTCCGATCTCCGACACTAGTCAACTTTAAAGGCACATGATCACTACACTCCCTGCTTGTTCCATTTGAAAGACTTTGTGGGCTGGGTCCCTTTATGGTAGCGCACTTTGAACTCTCTGTCCGAGCAGTCCAAATAAGAGAGGAGGGAATGGTCCGTTCATCGATCATTTCACATTTATCACAAGGTCTGCTCCCCTGGTCGCACTTTCCTAATACTGAAGAGGAGGCATCACTGGTTTTGTTACTGCGCAGGATGGCACCCATGAGCAGATCTGCTTTGTCTGATGCCGCCGTATTTGAGGTAGATGGAAGACATGATGGCACACTATATACGAGGTCCTGACGGGGGGACATGCCCCTGCGATTTCTTGGTGCCAGCTTCTTGCCAACAGTGTGATTTGGAGGGGCATTACGATCCCTACAGGGAATCACAATTATGTTATTACTCATATGAAGTTACAGTCACGCAAAACTAATCTGTTTTTGACATATTTTAACTAATTAACTGGTTTAAAATGGAGAATGTACATGTAAAATGGCTATGCTGATAGTAGCATAGCTACTGGTAGGGCCTCCCTAGCCAGATTGGTCGAGGGGGAGAGGTCAGACTAAGACAGGTACCCTGGTCCTCCAGGTTGGGGGTTGGTCGCAAGGCTAACAACCTTGCACCGTAAAAAGGAAGATGTTTCGAAACCTCGATCAAAGCCTCGGACAGACAGACGTAAGAGAGGACCGAATGGAAGAGGAGAATTGAGGAGGCCATGGACCGAATACGGACTGGAGAGCCATAGAAGAAGAAGACATGTAAAATGATACTGTATAAAGGGATTGCAGGAGATGCTCACCGCAACACAGACAATACTTCTTCAAACTCTCGTCGGCTGAGTTCTAGGTTCAACCGGCCCATCTTGCTCTCATCTGGTGGCAGCGAGCTTTTTGCTTGTGCTGATCCCAGGTGTGGCTCTTCCCTCTTTGGAGCTGGCAGTGAAGTGGGGCTTGTACTGGGCTTGGAAGAAGTTTTACAAGGCAATGGAGGTTCATGCACGCCACTCTGTTGTCCACTGCCAGTGGGTGGCAGGATGTCCAGGTCTTCATCAAACGCACAGCGACAATGGTGCTTCCCGGGTCGGGTGCACGGGTTCTGCATGCGGTCATCTACCAGACCTACGCCCATTCACACCCAAATCATATTAAATATTTTATGAGAGTCAAATTCTTATGACAGAAATTGACAAACAATTCTGAACCTTGCTTCCTTCAAATACTACGCACGAAACTTGTGTTTGAAGAACCGCTAAAACAGCAGTTAGTTTTCTGACGACCACTACCCCATATGTATCAGTGGTATAGATACACCATTAAAATGCATGAAGGTAACTGGTAACATTGTCCCTTTTGAAACCCATGGAAAAGGATCCTATTTTTCATCAGATGAAAGGTAGGTTGGATCTGTGAGCCGGTTTTGACGGGGCAGTACTTCCAACGCCAAACTTCAACATACAGCCAAGACAGATGAGGACAATAGGATGCCACATACCTGGCAACACGTGTGATTTCTGCCACGCGGAAGCCGCGCTTCCACCGGTAGCCGAGGCGGGAAAAGTGCTGGCATCTCTGCGACGTGCCAGCCCCTGACGGCCGAGTCTCCTGTGGTGCTGCGAGCCAAGTGGTGGACTGGGGGGGCTGTTGTCACGCCAGCGACCAATCACAGGACGGCTAGCACCGACTGTAATAAGATGCTTTTGCATTTTCCAAGCCACAACATTCACAAAGGTCCCAATTCATTCACGACATTTTCTGACCAAACGTAGTAATTAAACACTGGAATTTATTCCTAATTTTTAAACATTAATATTGAATGACGTGTCAGTAACAGTTACCTTCGGGTCTCATGGGAGCCACACTACGTCCAAACATCAGATACTCGGGCGCTTCAAGGCTGGGACTGCCGCACCTCGACGGGCTCTGGTAGCGACGAGCAAACAGATCCAGACTCTGTGGTGGATCCAGGAGGCTCTCCCCCAACAGGGGGTCAGCTGCTGGCTGCTTTGAAGTAACCTCTCTGCCAAAACCACACACTTTCTTCAGAACAGGTACATTCCTAAATAGCTTTGTAACTGCAAGGAGGAGAAAACTACATCGTTCACTTCATTAATGACTGATGTGAAACAGTTTCGACTATTCTACATTTAAGTCTAAGTCTAGCGTAAAGTCAGAAATGAATTTTGTTAAAAATGGCTACATACTACAACATCCATGATAGAGTTACGATAACCTATTCTAGTAGTCTTTTTTCCCCCCCCCAAGTAGAAAAGCATGAAGGAAAAAACCCTGTAATTTAAGCAATGGCAAACATCAGTAAATGAATAAGATTTTAAGCTTTCATGGCAACGAAGATGTCGACATTAGTCCTCCGGGTCGTAATGCTCCGCAGACTTGTACCTACTAAAACGGCACAACCAGCCAACCACAGCAATGAAGTCCAATGCTGTAACTGTTCTATTTCTTACCCCCATTTGAACGCCTCATCCTTGCAGCACCCAGAACCACCAACCGCACCTAGCAGCTCAGCGTCTATAACGGGCTTCTGTTCTGCTTCACAATGATGCTGCGGGCACTGGATGCGAGGGACAGTCGCCATGCGTGGTAATGTGCGCATACACACCTTCAAACAAGTATACACTCAAACCCATGTTCCACCAACTACTCAAAATAAATTATAATTCTCCATTATTCTATTAGTTAACCTTTATTATCCGTGTTGCAGTAGTGTAGCGTTGAATTGTTAGCCCCAGCGCTAGGACCTGACCACCAGGCTTGTAGCACAAGAGTTTAAATTACCTATACCGTATGATGACGTATAAAGTGAGCAACATATTCACTGATTACAAATTAAATATAAGATAAAAACAAAATGTGCTTAAGCACCATGCCAAGACGGTGTATGGGGAAGCATAAACAAAGTTTCGCACATTACATTTTGTCAAAAGGTAACAAAAATGAAATTACTGTCCTTTCTTTTTGGTAATATATTCATAAAAAAATGTAGGAAAAAAGTTGGCTGAGTAAAGAGGTCCCAAGTACCTTAACAGCAGTTCCCCTTGAGATAACGGCAACCGGAAAGCTGTGTTCCACCGGCTGACGCTGGAACTGGGAGGCAAATGCCTCGCCAGGAACGGTCACTCGATAATTTACATGTGTGGGGCTACAACCTTTGCTGCAACTCCACCAGGCAGACAACTGTGAGAAGTGGAGCTGGGATCGCACCGCCTGGAAAAGGCTACGCACCGGAATCTGCCGCACCTCTGGGCACCTGCGACACGTAATCGACGTCAGCGTAAATATCCATTTGCACACGGTTTATACGAGTCTGCACATTTACAAAATACAGGTGCTTACCTCTTGGTTACCATGGTTACAATCCATTGCTCTAGCAGCAAGTCAGTCGAGGATGGGATGTTGGCAACCTCTGGAGACTGAGCTTTCTGTTGGCCGCATTGACAGTCAGCACACAGCAGCACCTCGATGCATAACGGTATGTTATTCTGCCACAACAGCTGCATGTGTTTGCGGAAGTTTTCTGCACGCTTACACTGCACACGCAAGTTAATTTCTTATTTGCTGGGGACTTACAAAGCTAATAGAGATGATACAAATTCTTATATAAGCTCGCTTCAGTAGAACTTTGTCCTAAGTGTTAGTATTTATGCCATAATTATGAAAAGAGGGTTATTCTGCATGTAACTAACACTGAGACCTTTGTACTGCTAGAAACAAATATATTTATTAGTTTGTGAAGATACAGATGAATACGGCATATTTATATCCCTGTTTTGAAAATTCTTTTTGAAGACATTCAGTTGTGTAAATACTGAATGTGTTAACATTCTATGAGAAACAAGAAATCTGTGTATCTACAAGACAAAAGCGTTCATATTAACACAGAACACAAACTGTAACATGAATTAACATCGTATACAATGGCTTGGGCGGATATTTCGTTCAGATCCAAATCTGGGAACACAAAAGCAAGAAAAATCCCTAAAACATATGACATGAAACTTTAACTTAAATTTTCAGCAATGTTTTGGAGACTGGTGCAAACTTTTGCCCATATCTGATTGGCTAACCGCTCACACTCATAAATAACTTCCTATCTGCATTTATCTGTAACAAGGACAAGTCGAACCGAGAGTTTTCACCGTTGGAACAGCTAACGTACCACGCGCACTTTGACTGTGCTGCAGACAGCAATGGACATTTGGACTTTGATACTACAGAATTGCTTGAGTCACATATTGGTGGAAGATGTTTCACCAAGATATCAGAACACAAACAAATGCTTTTCTATTTGCAAGAAAGAGAAAAAGACTGCTGTTATGTACGCTGTGTAAGTCCGAAGGTAAACAGCAACGTTTCACATTAACATACTCCATCTTCAAGACACCCTGAAGATGGAGACAGTGCGTTTCTTCAAAACAATGGTATCTACATATGAGTCTACATAGTGTCAGAACCCAAGACAGCATCATCATCCTCACAGCGAGAAACCCAGAACTCACATAAAAATGTCATATTTGGTGCAGTCAGAACCTTCATTGTATTAAGACCTGGTATAAAAATAAATAGGCGGCGATATTTGAAGTTTATTAAATTCAATAGTAACAACGCAATAAACCCAGTTTCTTACTCACCAGAAAGTTTGTGTTGGGATCACAGTCATGTCTAGCAGGTAGTGCCGATATCCCCACACCAGCACAGTGAGGACCCTCTCCGTAGCCCCTCCCGGCTGCCCACGCTCCGCCTGGGATCCGGCCCTCAACGATCAGCACCCCCAGATCCACAAACACATCATGAGGCTCTGCCCCATCCTCCCCCTCCATCACAGAGTGCATGTCTGCAAGAAAACCACAATGCAAATACCCATTCAGCAGAGTCCAACTTGCGACACTAACAGTCACTGGAGGGCTGCTCCAATCAACAGTATGTCAATACATAACACATCAGTTTAAAATCAGCAGTCCAATGAATTTGAAGTCACCAAATACGGTCAGCTGTAAAGAACATTAAATATGTTCCAAGGTATTTATAAAATTATTGACTTTTGGCACTGTTTCATTTAAGATTACATTCAGAATTCAGTTATCTGGGTAATGTGAAAAAAAAGTTATATATATATTTTTTTTTATAATTTCACTGCTTGCCTTGTCGTCCGTTTAGATTCAAAACCCAACATACACTTCAATTTGGATGGAAACCAACACAAAACAAACAGCCTTATCTGTCACAAACATCGTCAGTCAACAAAACAGAACTTCAAAAATGCAAAAAAAAAAAAAAAAAATACAGGTCCCAACATCTACAGAGAACGATTCGGGACACAGAATCCATTTTACCTTCGCCAGAGGGCTTCATGAATGTTGGGAACTGTTAGCGCTAATCTGCCTTGCTCCTGTCGCGAACACCTCCATTTCTGCCACGACTGAACAGTGAATGAAACGATGTTACGTAATTATCTCTCAGGTTGTCACAATAGGTCTTCATACAATTAATTACACGCACTGTATCGTCAATAACATGTTTGACACTACACAATTGCATTGATACTGCTGGTTCCATCTTGTCATAGACGTCTGTGCAGGTGGCTATAGCATGCGCGCGCACCCAGATCAGCTGCGGAATAAACAGCTGATTGGCCAGTGGCTGACATGTCTTGTTGCCAAAATAAGAACAACAAATATGCTAGTTCAAAGTGGGAGAGTTCTTTTATGCACAATAAAAAGCGTGTCCCGGGAAAACACACCCATTGCTCCAATAAGCCTATGAACCCTACTTTTAACACGGAAGCGACACATAAGTTCGACAAACAGTAGAAGCAACTTAATATCACGAAATTCTGTAGAAACTAAGGATCTATTTTGTCATACAACATGTTACAGAAAAAACACAAATATTATCAAAGCCTGTTATTGCCCAAGGCAGGAATCTTTCGTAATGGCGCCGAAACGAAAATTACATAAACCAGTTGCAACAGAACGGCATTAATTACACACGTGACATTTAGGTTACGCCAACAGCTTGAGAAATACGGGATACTCGCATTTAAATAGGCCACGGTAGGCGTCACAACTGCAAGCCACAACGTTGCCTTGTCTTCGATAACTTTTGGTAGACCTTGTACAGCTGATCTAAATTCAAGGCCTCTTGTCCAGGAATTAGTTAGACTCGTAGAAACACTGGGACATTCGCCAGCAGTCGGACTTTTCCGCTCTGCTGACAATTACATAACGTTAGATCTGGCTTCTCTGTGGTCATGGATTCGTAGCGTTCTCTATGGACTGCAACTACGCCAAGGATAACCGACACATTGAACACAACAGATATAATTTTTGACGTAAATACGTCCATAAGGAAGGGTCATTCGACAAAAAAGTGTAACAATGGTTTATCAACAAATAAACAACAATGGTTACCTAAGGGACAACTATTTACTCGGCATTGTTGTTACCTATAAAACATTTCATTACATTACTTTACATTACATTCAGCTACCACAGACCCATCTTAAGCGTAACTAATTGAAGTTGAATAAGCAATGTCTTAATCAAACTTATCTCAATTGTAAAGAATGTATAAAGGAAATATTTAGAATAAAGCCAATATATAAACTTCCTTTCCGTATAGACGTATTTACGTCAAATTCTCCGGAACCGTGGTTCCACTGTTACTTTTTGTTAATATTAAATGTAGGGATTTAGATAACGAGATCTGAGATAGTACCAAAATTCCTGTGGATCCAAATAAAAATTGGAAGAAAACAAAAAGTTACAAAATATCATCATGATGTTTAAATTTGGAACACAATAGTGAGAAAGCACACTGACAGAGGTGGTTTTATAATTCAGGCATTCAGCATACAATTGACAACTCGTAATACAATTGTTGACCAAGAAATCACACACCCTACGGGTTTCCGCGCTTTCTCACATAACCTAAAACAGGCCACAAGCGTTTCTTTCACAAACCTTAATCAATAATCATTCTAGCATTCATTAGAACCCGGTTGACAACACAAAATTGTGAACATCGTAAATTATATGGCGCTCATTTCAACGGGGGGGGGGGGGGGGGC
>NW_019059822.1:793919-822965 GCF_000696155.1 Zootermopsis nevadensis
AGGATGACAGATGCGTCAACCCTGAGATATTTTGAAGTGTAGTCACAATAAAACAGTCACATTCATCCTACTGCTCATTTTTAACTAATTAATTCACTGCAACAATTTTGAAGATTGATAAATATGAAAGATCACGTCTTTTTTTTAGCTATGAAGAGATTCTGACGATAAAAGAAGGCACTAGATAAATTAAAATGTAAGAATACGTGCATACACCTCACTCCGACAATAATATGACATCAATAATGTTGGTATTAAATTTGATCGAAAGGAAGTAGACACGTATATTTAAAACTTCCCCACCTAGCAACAGATGCCCTTGTACTGCGGCAACACAAAGCCCCACGAACCACTTCAATTCGTCCAGTGAGACCTGGAAGCGTTCCACATCACGCAACAAACTCTCGCTCTCAAACTACGTCGCATTTCTTCTCGATTCCCCAACCAAGGCATCTATTGTTAACATTCTTAATTATAAACAAAGGTTGCATGACATTTGTTTTAATTATGAACGATGAGCGACGAGTCACGCCTGGTCTCACAGCTGATTTTCTTCCCACAAGGTCGCTCATTACTAGGCCTGTCCCCGGCTACACCAGGCGAAAGTAGCGCTCACTCAGCTGACTGGAAAGGTAGTGAAAATGGGTAACAGCTGGGACCAGCACCATTATCACGTTATATAATTAATGCATACCTTTCTTTGTATATTAATTCCGTTTCAAACACCGCTAATGACGTCATAATTCATACTGCACTTCTTAATATTTCGCAAACACCTGCTTGAACGCACAATACAACACGTCACTGCATATCGAAATTTGTAATAATACTACATTAGGATATTATAACAAGAAAGAAACTCACCACGAGTTACTGCAAGTCATCAAACAAGTGAAGAAATGTTCATAATCCATCTAGGCGATTAGCGACACAATACTTGTGCACCGCAGACCAGAGATCTCAGAAGTGCTGTCTGGTTCTCGCCAGCTTGTTGACAAGTGTGCAAGAACAGACCGTTAAACCTTCCGCATGCAAAATCAGCTGCCTTTATGATCAGCTGTCCCTGAACACATCACGGAATACAGCTATCGGACGATGTTGGTAACACTGTGGACTGGGGACGAGACTAGTCAGCTGGACTCCATTGTAACTGACAGCAGAGCAACTATTGGTTGCAGCTGGGTGATGTGAAACATGTGGGGGGAGAGCAAATGAAAGATGAGTAGCGAAGTAGGGTAGGGTATAGAATTTTTCAAATAAAACTTCACGTTTACCAACACCGCAAACCACTCGACTGTCCTTGCGTCTGTTGCTAGGCGCCCACTTCACCTGTTAGTCAGCTGTTTTTTTGTCCTTGTCTATTGGGAGGGTTGTGAAGGGGACAACCCTCGAGCTACAGGGCTCTGACCCCTTGTAGACAAACAGCGTTGCCATCTCTTGCAACCAAGAGGGTTGGCAATACTAAATAATTACATGGAATTTTGGACCATCGTCGGCTATTAATCGACAAATTAAATGCTGACGTGAAAAATAAACAGATGAGGTTTCAGTAAAGGACAAGGCACCACCGATTTGAGTGAAATAACACTTGTCTGAATTCAAAATTCCTTCCCCAAAGACGAAGGAAATGCATTTTGGGGCTTTTCTACAACTGATAGATACAGATTTTGAAAACATTACTTCTTTTCAACTGCACTCTTCAAAAGTAGGGCATAGGTCTTTCTGGGGCACACAATTCATGTTAAAAAAATATAAGGGGATCATGGTATTTGCACAAACCATCCACCATCTTGAATGAAGATGTTCCCTCTTTAACATTCATTTGCTTCTCCACATATTTCACTTCTGCAAGTATTGGACACTTTTCAAGAAGTACTCTGCTATGAGTTCACGGAGGCCTTAAAACATTCCCTAAGTTTATGATTTTACACAACATAACAAAACCACAAGCGATTACAACATTACATTATATACCCTCAAACAAAATTATAAAAAATAAAGGCTTGGATTTTCTTCCAAAGTACTCATAACAGAATAGCGAGATATTACTGGAAAGACTGGAGAAATTTTTATATTACATGTACATGTTTTAGAAAGTCAAAACAGAAACCTCTGATGACCTGTAAAGTTAAATACAGATTTGTTAAAAATTACAATTACCATTTACAAGTCCAAGGAAGTAAAATGTAATACATTTTGTACAGTCTTCAAAGTTTGTAAGGACAACTACAAGAATTCAAAGACATTTGGGGCAGAGCCTGGTCGGTAGCCATCATGCAGATTTTTCATAGCGGCCAGCAGCTCACTGCAACGGGTGTCCAGTAATGATCGACAAACAGAAAGCAGCATTGGCAAGTGACGTCTCTACGATTCTGATGGTTCCAATCCGAGGCGAATATTAAAGAAGGGTTGCAGGACTCGTTGCTGGACCCCGACTCTTCTGTCATCAATTTCCTCGAACGGCACTCCGCCTTGTCTCATGTATATTTTCAGTTGATTTAAAAAAAGTTTGATGCAGTCAGCTCTTGGACCTCTGATGGACTGAACCCATGTTATAATTTACAAACGTACTAACGAAACAACAAACCTCTTTGAAGGAAATATAGCAAATGGGAACACAGAATAAATTTGAAATTGTCACACAATAGTAAAATTAAGAAAGGAAGCCGAGTTTACACAACAGTTTCAAGCTGTAGTACATCAGAAACAAAAATCACCGTCTTAAAATATTTCAACTGTTCTCGTTAGCAGGATGGGTTGCCAGGAGCGGGAATAAAAAAACTGACTGTACAACATTTGGTGTTCAAAGTATCCAACATTACACTTAGGTTTAATAATTATACATTTGGCATTAAATCTCAGATGATTCACACACAGTAAAACCTTGATAATCCGAATCATACGGGCAAGGATGTCCTGGATTAAGTGCCAATTTGGACAAGCATAATTATAACTAAAAGTACTAATTATCATAATATATTATTCAAACTATCACGCTCGAACACTTAACAGCAATTCTGAGTCACTTCCTGAGATTTCCGAGCGTGATTTCGGTGGGCAGGAGTATTTAGGGGTAACAGCATCCAGCATATAAAAAAATATGTAGATTCAACATAAACACTTCCATTAATTCATTATAGTAATTGTCACTTTAACCCAAAAATATCCTGCAAGATTTAACTACAGATAAGGATGGAAGGATCCTGTTCATATGGACCTGTCGTCAGACAGAACACTAAATAAAATAATAAACATGAGGTATTTATATCATTAGTACTTTAACTTTGTCCAAAATATTTTAATTACTCAAATCCTATCGTGATTTTTAAATTTTACCTGTAAGATCTGATTATACTCAACTGGAGGAATGTAGGATATGATTACAAGGTAATAAGGTTTAATTTAATATGACGACGAATGGTGGCAAACAGATTTAGAAGGATCATGAAACATTACACTACAGAGGTCAGCCAAATTAGCAGCACTTAGAGAGCGCTTCATTTTACAATAACAACTTATGGAACAGCAGGTCCCTGAATCATAAAGGCTACAGTTTCACCAAAAGAAAGACCCTCACACCAGCCACGTTAGTCGAGGAAGGATACTGGAAGTAGTAGTCCGAGGTAGGGTGAGAAAATGCATTCCACACTCCAAAAACTATTTTACCGCAATGCCCTGTGCATTTTGGTGGTCTCTTTATTAACCATTCTTCAGGACCACAGAGTGACGTTCAGCGGTCTCATCGAGACTCAGAAGTAACGGCAAGGAGTCGGCCTAACTTACTTCCAACGTCACAACTGCTTGCGTACTTCTTAACCAGCCTACAGTAAATGCCTGAAACTACTATATTCGACAAGATTCTCATCTGATGGGATTTTCAATGCTTGTCAAAACAGAATCAATCATCAATGCAAATAGGATTAAAAAAGGCACAGTGCTGTATTTTATTATGATTCAACCACCCATTCGTAACACCACGGTGGAATGTTTTACAGTAAGTGATCAACCTGAAACCTGCACTGTTACGTACAGAAAACTCAAGAGAATGCAAAATTAAGTATACCTCCACAAATTATCTGCTCATAATTTAGAATACAGATGTCACTTTTTGCCAGACTTCTTAATGCCACCGCCCACAAGAGGACCCTTCTGAGCTGCTTTCGCCTTGGCTTCCTGAAGGGCCTTTTCCTGTTCCTTCATTTTCTGTTTGTGGGCAAGGTCCTCCTCATCCACTGCCTGTTCTTTCTTCTTAGGAGCTTTCAGTGGCTTCTTCTTGCCTCCATCCCGACCAGACATGGTGCTACAATGCAAAAAGTTAGCGTGACGCAATACATACATCATCGTCATAAACAGCAGAGGCAAACATTTTGATATGGAAGCTACCTCCATCTTCAGATCTCATTACTCTGATGATGGAGACAGTACACACCTCTCAAATGCTTATTAATTTCTATGAGACAACATGGTGCATGTTAAAACTGCTGAAAACTCTGATGTATGCCTTACAGAACCCCACATATGCAAAATGATGTTCAAGAAACACACCACGCTGTCATCATTTGTTGTCACTAAAAGCCTAAAGGAAGAGACCACTTCACAGACTTAGGCAACCATTCCCTCAGAAGCATGCAGTAATTGCTTACTGCTAAGCCAAACATGTTCTGTAATAGTGGAACTTTGTCATGTAACTAATACAAGATCATATTCAAGTATACCGTGCAGTTTACAGACCTCTGGGCATGGTTCAAGCCCTATCAAACCCACCTGAATTACAAAACAAAGCTATTATTCTAATTCCTGTAATTAATCTATTGTATACTCATTACCACAACATTAACGACGTTACGTAATATAACAAAATAATCTTATCAATCATCAACTTGAATTCTTTGTAAGGATAAACTACAGCAGAAAACACTTACACTTATGTCCATAACAAAAGAAGGAACTTGAGGAAGCACCCATGCTTTACGTTTATCAAAAAGAATTCAAACAATTTGTTTTAAAATATAAGTTGTTGTCCCGTTTCTTCTCGGAAGACTTGATTTCACAAAGCAAGCAATTAAACCATCGAAGAACAAATATTTTTATAACCTCAAAATCTAAATGCACAACATGTCTAATTACCCAACATTGTAGTTGCAGAACAACCATTCAAAATGAAATATTATTAACAATAAATGCATTATTATTTGTACCTTTCAGTGGGCAGAGATTTCCACACCACAACGATAGCAACTTAAAGTTTAACACGCAGTAAAACTTGCACTTTACACACGAACGAACTCAACCACAGATCGCACAGCATGCAAATACAGAGAAGTCGCGGCCTCGGTGGAAGAAAATAAAGTGTGTTCACAGTGGAAGGTCAGAACAGAACGAAATTACTCATGACGTCATTCTTGATTATAACATAAATAAAACATTTTGTCTTGATGGAAATTAATGAAATTTGTTGTAGATCATATGCCACAAATGAGAACACCAAATTTAATATTTTATGGAATCCTGTACTCAGTAATACCAACATGACGGCTTTACTTTAAATCTTGAGGAATGAAAACACCATTTCATATGAGTTAGTATCTATATAAGCTGAAGTACATGCATATAGAAATCTTTTCGTAAATACTTCGCATAAGCAAAAATTCTCCAACATAGAATTTAATTGAGACGCGTTATACGTTCTCTAGTCGATTCATGCATACAAGTGATAAACTGTACACATCATATGCACACGAACACACCTTACTTATTCCCGACATGGATCGTTGTATGGTTGGCAATGATCTACTACCTTGCAGGAAATATCAACAGTATACATATGACGAGAACAGTGTTCACTTATTGAAGTCGTTAATAGTTGGTAGGGTTCTCAAGGTAGTGGGAATCTAAGATTTTAGTCTTCTGGGCAACAACTCCCAGTGATCTTACATACCTAAGCCTCGGAGGGACGTATGGCCTCCATCTGCAAGGTGCATCTGATATGTGCCTCTTCTCGCATTGACTCCCATGCTCTCTATCCTCATCTGATCTGATCACCCAGTACCCAAATGGTCTAGCCAAGGTTCTACCTAATCCAAACAGTTACCTCATCTCAACCAATTCCTTGTGCACTGCTTAATCATTGTCAACATGACGGAGGCAGTAAGCACCTCCAAAACACTTGTAAATTCTACCAGGTGACATGGTTGCAACATCGCAGAAGACAGAGTTCCCAGTCTCACTTGACTGAAAATCATCAGATGGGGTACGATAATTCCTCAGGAACATCCGAGTTCCTTCACAATTGCACATATATTTCATGTATCTCAAACAAAATTCTCCTTAATGAAATGCAGTGATCTGTGGTAAAATAAATAACAGGAAGAGATTTGGAAAAGTTGAATGAAAATATGTTTTGATCATAAATATAACTTTCATACAACAAAAGAAAATACAACTGAGGGACAAATAAAAACTGATAGAAGAACAGACCATAGAATATTGATTCCTCAAAGCAGAATACAATTACTACAATGGAAGCATCTCACAATAATCTTAGGACCTGAAGTATGCCAAAAAATCAAAGTAAAACTCTTCAAAATATCATCAAGTTCAAAACAAGACAATTTTTCCAGGTCACTAACCATCATTAAAATGAATTGTTAAATATTATAGAAACAAATTATTTTCCAAGTTACAAAAATAATCTTAAACCAGGACTTGAACCCTGTACAGTTCTCTGGGGTTGTGGCCATTCTTCGTGTAATCTCCTGATCAATACAAACAATTTCAGTCCTGGTGATGTGCTTCTGCCATGCTTATTTCCTAAGATACAGAAATCACCGTCACCAGATTTTGAACTCAGGAGATATTTTTGGAACTTTAACCTTTCTGAAAACTATTCTTGGTTTCAACATTATGCACGCCAAGTTTGGTGAAAACTCGTTTACCTGTTCTCAAGCTATAAGTTTACGCACACCCATAATTCAAATTTTCTTATAAGGATGATTCAAATTTGACCTGAAACATGCCAATAAATTGCCTGACCTGTTTCATGTTAAACAGACTAAAACACAAAACAAAAGAACTATGGACTGTGAATAATAACAATACACATTCTGAAAAATAATGAAAATTCAGGGTCAAATGTAAACCCCGTGTATAACAAATTTATTTACTTTCTTCTAAGTCACAACTATTCTCTTATTTGACTGATTGTTGGTCATTCAACAATGCTTTTGAAATCCACGTGTTATGTAACAGTGAATGATGAACTGGAAGAGATCATTCATAACCTGCTTCAAGATAATGTACGAGCATGTGCTGGCAGGCAACCTGGGACCTGATTATGAAGTAGGAGTACAAACCACTCACCAGTAGGTGCTCTAACGTCATTCAATGTAAAACAACCTCAACATTTAAAGAATTACCACATAACCTACAAATCAAAAAATTCATGTACTTTGTACTCATCACAATGGTTATTCCAATAATCAGACTGCAGCATGTGTGCGTCGATGAGTCTTTAGATGCTCGCTCTTAGAGTATTCCTTGTTGCACACGTCACATTTGTATGGTTTTTCACCTGTGTGGGTACGAATATGTCTCTTGAGATTTGCACTTACAGAGAATTCTTTACCACACTGATCACACTTATGCGGTTTCTCCCCTGTGTGAGTACGATAATGTTTCCTCAAGTTGTCACCTTTAGAAAATTCCTTTCGACATATTTCACACTTGTGTGTCTTTCCTCCCATGTGAGAACGATAATGTGTTTTCAGACTGACCCTCATAGAAAAGGCTTGACTGCATATGTCACACTTATGAAGCCTTTCTTCAGCGTGAATACGATAATGATTCTTCAGGTTTACATTTTCTGCAAAACTCCTATTGCATATGCTACAAGAGTACGGTTTCTCCCCTGTATGAGTGCGATAATGTCCCTTCAAAGTTCCATTCTGTGAAAAGAATTTATTGCAAATATCGCATTTGTACGGTTTTTCCCCAGTGTGGGTGCGAAAATGCCTCATTAGGTGCTCTTTCCTCACGAACATTCTCTTACATTCCTCACATTTATAAGATTTCTCTCCCGTCTTGTTGCGTTTCTTCCTACGCACTTTGTTACTGTTTAAACTCCCAAGCATCACTCCTGTTGCAATTATTTTAATCTCATTATGAGTGCTGTCATGCACATCAGAACAGTTACGTACATTATATATGTCATAGTACTGTTCATTCCCATTAGCTTCGGTTAATAAAGTGCCGTAAGTGGATGATTCTTCTCGTTGACTACTTAATTTTTCTTCGCTACAACAGAATTTAAAGACCACATATCTTATAAACTTTTCTGTAAGTTAAATAAATATAGGCATTCTTTTAAAAACTATTAACATAAAATCTGTATACATATGATACCCTAATTTCTAAAACGTAGTACCCTACATGTGACCCACTATCTTGCCTCAAACAGGATATCTCACTTAGAAAATGAGGTCCATCTGATCTGAATGATGTATATATTTGCCCAGCCATATCAGAACAGTTAAAACACAGTGAAGTTACTTCCTCATCCCAAATCACTTCCATAAATAAGTTTTATTATTATAAATCCCTTTTTTGACTTACCAGAAATTTACCTCAGAATCTCTTTATGAATTTCTTGCTTCCTGCATCCAAACTACGTACCCAGTGAGCCACAGCTGTCATAATTTGACTAGCTTAATAGTACTGGGTGATAAGTATAACTGTTAATATTTACAATCCACAACTTACATTGTATAACCTCAAATAATGGAATATAATTCATCTAAATAAATTCTACTAATAATATTCACCTCTCTAGACACTCCTCAAGGTCTCCTGTCGAAATTACATTCTTCAGTTCACCCTTGACTGTATTACTGTCCCATGACCCGTCTTCATGCTGGAAAGTTAAATATTATGTTTAATAAGAAGTATATTAGATGTGAGACGGTGCAGAATTTGGTCTGGTATATAATGACTGACATTTCAGAGGAGCATACCGCCTCCAATCATTAATCTCCTGTTTACTAATAATGAGGACTTTATCTTCTTCTAATATCCCTTTTAAGTGGGGGTCAATGGGTAAATTATTATAACTGCAGCACACAGAAATATACAGATTTTACTCACCTCAATTTCATTTTTCACTGCAATGAAACTGAATGGCACTGGTTTCTGATCTTTGCTGTGTGTAAGCTGTGGGTCCATCTCACCATCTGAATCAGGTTCCTGTTTGATTACAGCTCCATTGTTCTCTAAATCAAATCAATTTAACTGTTCAAATGCCACAACATTCTACACAAGTTCCTGTATCAGATACTGACATCAAACATTATAACAATATTTTATCCTGGGACTTATAGTGTAGGAAATGGTAATCCTTACCTCCTGCACTTAATTAAACACACAGGTTCAAAACAGTAAAAAAAGCGTCTTGTTTATACAATTAAGTTTAATGATACTCAGACAGTTTTTAAATCCAGTTCCACAGTTTAGACTGGAAACAACACTTCAATTATGAACATGAGGTGAATCAACACATATAATCATCATGCATTTCTCATTACATTTGCATGACACAAAATAAAATGGTCAGTGATCATTAATAAACACCATCATTACCTTCATTAAACGAGGAATCACTCATTTGCATTGCAAGATCTGCTACTGCCTTTTCCTTAACTTGGAGAGTCTTCATATCTGAATCAGGTTCTACTTTAATTTCATCCATGTTGAGCTATAAAATAGTTACAGTCCTATCAAAACCCACACATCATTGTGGATGGTTAGTTAACACTCATGTTTCATATCTGGGCGGTCAATGATTTAATTCCTGGTTCACAGGCCAGTTAACCTCAGGCTACCTGCGGTTTTCCTTTTCCACTCCAGAAATATCCAGTATTTTCACTTACTGTACCTTAAACGTGTCATGCGAACTGTCTTTTCGGCGCTTTTTAATCAATGTGAGGCAGACTAATAATTTCACATTCTGCGAAGAATGTACATCGTACATTCATGGGGAAAAATTCGAAAATGATTCATTTCCATAAAAGGTAAACAGACATTAGGCCATGGCCCGAGAGGGGAGCAGTTTCCATTGTGGTGTTCGAAGTGTCGGAAGAATAGTGTGGGTAGTACAATTGCTGCAATTTTACCACAAATCTCACAGTAACATTTAAAACAATGCAATATCCGCAATAATATTAATAATGTGTAAAAACATCATAGCCACTTCTCTTCGCGTTTCTCGTTGAAATGTGGTGCACCTGAACATCAAAATAGTTCTGTAGAAAAAAACAGATTCTTCAGCACTTCTACGGCGTATTTAGCGTTAAAATTTGATTCTATAATAATACACATACAAACTAGAAAAAAAATACAATTTCGCCCAGACATAATTTGTATGTGATAGTATCTAATATGCAGTGACCGGACAATAACTAAATTGACGTCATTTTAGTGCGCGCTTAATATAAATTGCCCATCATAAAATAGGTTCCAGTACATGTGTGATCGTTAGAGCGTCAGCCAGTGCCCATTTTTGTGCTTAAACTACACTTCGAATATTTAAAGGTATGAGATACAACTGATCATAATATATCTATTTTTAATCTCCTATTTTGTCATCCCTCCAACATCAAATGTTTTCAGAATTCTATTTTCAAATGCCAGTGATCTCATCCTCTGCTGTGGAACTAATCCATTTGTGGGCTTTTAACATCTTAACAGTGTTGAAACTTTAGATTCTATTATCGTAGTTTTTAGTTAATAATTATGTTTGTACATGAACAGCAATAACATTAAGAAATACATACCTATATATTTCACGGCAGTTTGCATTAACTTCGCCCTGACACCTCAGTTGCGAATTATTTGCTTATTACCAACACGTTAATGCATCACACCCCTCTGCCTGCCATCTTCAGTTCTTCCTGACATTTCACCTTTTAGCATATAACATGACAAAGACATTTGAAAACAGGTCTACCTACCTGATGTACTAAAATCATAGGCCTTTTCACATTACATTTGGACAAATACATTATGTATTTTATGTAGTGGAAATCTTGCAAGAGGCATCAGTAACAGGAGTCTAGGTCCTTGTTCAATTTTGTGTCTTGCTTGCTGAGAAGGATCACAGGTATAATTTTAATGATTATGTCAAAGTATTTACTTTTATTATACAGTGGATAGTACAGCTGTGTTAAATATAAAACTCTGTATATTTTTTATTAATGACACGTTGTTGTCAAAGATTCATAGACTAGTTAGTATGATAATTTTAACAAAGTATTTCAAACACATTGTTAATGTGACATCGCATAGTGGTTTGAAATGAAGGTCAACATGTTTTTGTTTCAAATATGTGGGTTTTATCACTCTTAAAATTGTATGTTATTTAATTCATAAAAGAAAAACTTTCATAAACATAAAGCACAAGTATGTAATGTAAATTATATTGTAGAAAAAAAATATAGTCAGAAACTGTTGCTGTAAAATTCTGCTATCTCTTTTTGTATACTACTAAATTTTAATACAAAAATTGTATGAAGACTGTCATTTCGAGGTCCCATTTACAAATGTGGGACCACTGATTCAGATTTTACTGTAATTCCATTCCTGAAAAAGAAGCACGATTATTGTGGATCATATAAAAGTGGAAACATACTAGAAGGAAAAAAATTACTATAAGCAGTCGACACATCCTGATGTCTTATGAAGTTACGACATCATACAAATAGTTCTGAAAAGGGAAATGAAAAGTTTAGAACTTGATAAGTTGCCAATGTAAATCACCCTCCACATGCAAAACCTAATTTATGGTTACATTCCCTACATATAAAATTAGTTAAATTAGAAGTTACATCATGGGGGTGTATCACGCAGCCCACACCATGTATCAACCCACAACATGGTAGATCACCGAGATGGTTATGTAATATTTGTACCTATGCCTGTTAATATTCCTTCTGCCAGACTTCATGTTCCAACTGTACCGATACTAAGACCCCCTAGATCTTTCAGCTATTTGTTAAGGTGCCTGAGAAGGAAACATGTAAATACAGAGTTAAAATTGTTAAACCATCTATGAGCACATATCCAGACTAATCAATCAACGTAAACTTCCAACGCCTTTTTCTAGGGGGAGGGGGATAGTATTTCACTGCGTGAGAGAGAGTGATACTGATGTGGGCTTCACGAATTGTTAAGACAATATGCCTTGAACATCTTGACAGTGCACCTGTCTTAGGTCTGAAAATATCTAAAGATGCTGGATCAGAAATTAATATTGCCAACTGGTTCACAAAAATCTCGCTAGGTAGTAATATTTTTGAGTAAGAAAAAACCTATAAAACTGTCACTCTGGACTGATAAGCCGGACAAGTCTATTGAAAAATGTTAAATTTCAGAACAAATTCTTGATGAATATAAATAAATATTAAATTTCTGAATAAATCTGAAGTACAATTTTCCAAACGTGTTGAAGAGTTTAACAACAATTTTCTACCGTCCAGGCATTACAACCGCATAATGGTAAAAAAAACACAAGTTGTAACACACGTTTAACTCTTCACGTGTCATGAGTTAATGTACTGTTTGTGGCACCAGGTGGCAGTACTAATATTCACTGTTAACGCGAAACAGCAAGTTAATAGTTGCGTTCTGGCCACCGAAGGCTCCAGGATGCCACTGAGCATGTACAAATAGCACTGATGCAACATTCTATGAGTCAAGATAAATTTATTGTTATTTATAAGTCGTTGACATCAAACCTATTGAAGCGAGTAAGCAGCCAGTTTGATCCCAGATTATGTATTTTATATGATGGGTTTCTTAGTTCACAAATTTAAATGCTGGTGTCTCAAAACATGCTAATTCTCCCTCCTGATCAATCCACACTTAAAAATTATTATTCAGTTACCTTAGAAGTTTGCTGATGCAACGCGTGGTCAACTGGAACCTATGTAAGCCAAAATGCACAGCTGATAAAGATTAAAATCAATGCATATTAAGTGTTATCATAGTCTGAATCCATTTAGATAAACATATATGCAAATCTAACCCGTTAATGTTCCGTTTTGCCAAATGGGACACACACGGAAAGTATCTCTTGAAGAATCGGGACATGAACCTGGGATCAAACAAAGGCTTCGTATGTTGTTAATGCAATACTCAGTGACAGGCTGGACCAAAGCATTGCGCTGGTCTTGCATCTACGCTTACAAACACAGTGAGTCCGAAACAGTCAAAATGGCTTCACACTTTCGACTCAGTCTGTGGTCCACGTGTCAGACATTTATTAAATTGGGACTGAGGCCAACTGCGAGACAGAGGTCATTATCCAGATTCATAAAAAATAGCGTATACCGAGAGTCTGGAAACTGAAACCCTTAAATTCACAGACCACCGGATCCTGTACATTTATATTTCTGGTCACACAAGGCCACACGTTCAAAATATAAATGAATTTTTGTTGGATTTTTGTAATCTATATTATTCAGATCTGAAGCAATATATCAGTATGTCATGATGGTGTAGATTTACCCTAATTCTTAGTGGTACTTCATGATTCCTCTTTTTCAGTTGATAAAATAAATTTTTCGCCCTCTAAAAATTAAAGCAAGTCGTTCACATAACAACTCTTTAAGTAAAGAAGCCTTAAAGCAGTGCCAAATAGCTTACCACTTATTGATTATGTTTTATGAACCTATCTGCAATAGCGAGTACCAAATAGTTTACCACTTATTATGTTTTGTGAACCTATCTGCAATAGCGAGTACCAAAATTTTTAATAAACTGCCATGAAATTCCAATAAACTACGATTTATATCCCCGCAGCTTATGAGTAATATATAAAAAATGGGTAAATGTGGGCCAAAGTGTTTTCAAAATTTTAGAAGTCCAGACTTAATACGATGTTCCTAAAAATCCATTTTAAATTAACAGGAGCTACAAATTTATAATATAGCGCCAAGCTCCGTACTCGTTACCAACACTTATTGTAAGATATGACAACAGATGGATATTACAAAGTAATAAAACTGGTGTAAGCGTAAGTGCATGAACCTCTGCGAAGCACAGAATTGCTTCGGCATGTTGCCAACGAGACTCATTTTTCTCAATGAATTAACAGTAGGCACAACATAGCGACGATGGCAAGAAAGGATGTGGCGCGTACTGCTGCCATGTTTCCTTCATTTTCAATGACAGTGTAGCGTAGTTCCTCATGAATCTCCTCGGTCTCAAGCTGCAGATGTTGTTCCCTGGCATCCGGCTGCTCCTGAGAAATAGTAGCGTTGATGTTAACTTGATCAGAATGTGATTGGATCACAGACCCACCAAGTTTGCCTGCAACGTGAACAGTAAATTAGTTATGATTATTCTTGTAAATTTTTTTAAAAAAAATTCAAACATGTAAAAAAAAAAAAAATTGAGTAGCAAATGTTTAGATTTACATACCTTGGATGCAGGTACTGAAAGGTATAAACAAAGAATATTTATCCTGAAAGATAATTTCACAGGAAAAGGACAAGTTATGTTGGTAAATTAGGGCACTGACCACTTCAACATGATATTCGGTAAACACTGACATTGATTTGACATGGGAATATATCGCTGAGTGTTTAAAGCAATGTTCTCCTACCTTTCTCAAGCAGGTTATCATCTTTGTAGTCGACCCGGATGAAAGTGGACATGGTCACCTCAAATACCTTATTGGGATCGGCAGGTATGGATGACACCTCCCTACGCCTGCGCCCATATCCCGTTTGCCCGTTGCTACACTCCACCTGAACATATCAAGGTAAGTTTTTCAGAAAATGATACCTCATTTAGAAACACTGCTGAGATATTAGTTTGTTATTTAAGAATGAGAGCGGAATTACCACTTTCCTTCTATCTTCTAGAATATCATTGATTTTCAAGAAGAGACAATGTGAATTATCACAAAAATACAAAGGTAAAGGAATTTAATTTTGTGTTTCAAAACAAAGCATTATAGCCCATGTCAAGATTCTTACAGTCATGTTCCACTTTTACATCAGATTAAATCTACAAATTTTAAAATTTAAATAAAATATTTTCGAAATTATTAAATTAATTATTCTGTTTTGTCCATCTAATCACAATTATATTTAAAATTTTACAAATAAGATAATTAAAATATCATTTTATGTTTCACATCGAATAATCGATTTACATTTGGAACATTTTTACAACATGTTTCGGTTTCATCGAACCATCTTCAGGTGTAAAATTATAGAAATTATGTTAAGTCATATGTTAAAATAAATTATGTTTGAAGGGTTAAATATATGAAGGAAAGCACACAAGTATTTTTGAAAGAGTACCCAAAAATTAAGCCTGAAATTTTATCTAAACCCTCTCCGCCACAGCAGTGTTACTTCGAGAATGTAAACAGATACCAGAACATTAACACACATTGGTGAAATGTGAGCGTGATATTACTGGCTTCAGTAACTCACCCCTCTGCATTTGTCCAAGCAGACATTCACCGTGCCTTTGAATTGTACGTAGGTTGACTCCGGGAACTTGAAAGCCCGGAACTTCGCCGACAGAAAATCCCCGTCAACGGTGTTAAAGTTCTCAAAGAGGTAGGGGTCTACCGAGCACCTACGACAAAATTACGCACAAGAACGGATTGATAATGAAATATCAACAAAATTATGAAAGTAATTAATTGTTTTCTTTATTCTGTTTGTATCTACGGGTAAGGTTAAACAAGTAGATGACCACACAGAAAGATTATGACATCACAATCATTTATAACAGGCAAGGCCAAGCGTATCCAAACAAATCACAGTCAGTCAATGTTGGTCTGTGGACTTCTATGCAGATTCCTAGTTTTAAAGATGAAGTCAGTAGCTGACTGTGAAATATCGGTATCAACTTAAGAGTTCGCGTGGTGTTATAACCCAGACAGTCAACGTGAACATGAGCACATGGCGTAGCTGTTTAGAAATATGATGTCGCTGTGCTGGAAACTGTCGCTTTAAGCCTGATTACATCCTTGTACTGGGGGCAGTGCCACTCACCCATTGAAGATGATGGTCTCTTCCTGTGTCTTGGTGTCTGTAACCTGCATGTAGCTGACCAACAGCCCATATACCGGTGCGCTCGTCTTGTCCAGGAATATTTCCATCTGTAGTGGCGTACCCGGATTCACATTAAGCTCTCCTGTAACCAGCTGCCCTCCTTGACGCACCCCAACTCCCAGAATTGGCTCTGGGGCAGATCCTTTCACGACTTGGAGCTCTGACTCCCTGAAACTATCATGATACATCATCACAGATCTTAGTCTATCAGTTCTTATTACAACCAACGTATTTATCCTTATTTAAAACTTGTCATTCTCGTACCACGAGAACCTCAAATTTCATGCACAAACCATTTCATCAGTCCAAGGTCTGAGGACGCTACTTACTCAGATTCCTGGAAGCCAGCGGGCAACACGTTTCGCTTTTCCCTACGTTGCGACGTGACGCATTTGACGAGAATCACTTCTTTTGGCAGGCTCGAGTCCTCTACCACAACATGGTGATAATATATAGACTGACCCTGTATCACAATACAAGTACGCGTTAATAACCCTGAATTACCACTGTCACAGAGTGAAAATAAAGTAAACGTATTCAAATAGAGCGACTGATCCACATGAGAACATGCAGTGAATCTCGCCCTATTTCCTTCAGACCTATTTCAACAACATCCAATCTACATTTAGGTCTTTAAACTGATCCATTCCCTTCAGACTTCTCAACCCTAATTTTGTCTTACTTCTAATTTTCTCCCTAAAATAATGACAATGTTTTTCATTACAAATCTTTAGGCAAAAGCTCTATTCTCTCTGAAAAACAACCTCACAGCGAAAAAGTATATACCGTAAGCTGGTTGTGTATCCTGTTTACGCCACACTGGAACATGTCAGTTAGTGACAGCTGGAAGGTTGCCTTGTTTTGTTCCAGCTCTGGGTGGCAGGCTTTGTCTGTAACATAAAACCATTGATCTCTCAGTCATCCAACGCATGATAATTAGGAGAACACTTAAATAATCGAGGAACTGAAACCGGGTTGCGTTGACAACACATTAGACGACCGTAGGACAAAATGTGAATGTAAATTCTGCTATTACTTACCTGCAAAGTGTTTTAACTGTTCTAGGTAGATATTAGTAGTGGTCTCCGTCCGAACTAGCTCCACCAACATGGTGTCATTTGAGCATTTTACCTTGTAGTGAACTGCAACAGAGAAAATATAATTAATGTCACACCCATCCCAGACATGAAATTGGCATCTGTATAAAAGAATTTTAGCAAATTACGACAAATTTTAAACTAGCAACGAGTGGGAACCATAAGCGTATTACAGGATAGACCAGAAACACACATTTCGACGTCGAAACAACGCTCCGGATAAAGCGAAGACAAGCCTCAGGGCGCCACGACGAGCGTCGGGACGTCATGTGTCGCGAAGACGAACCTCGTAATGACATAAAACCACGACGTTGGCAACTCGATGCCGAGCGTCGCGATACAGATGTGTCATTCCGAATAAAGCCTAGGAGTGCCTCGGGTCGCCGTATAACAATTAGATATGTTTAGCGCCCATCAGACAGCGAGAGGAGAAGGGGTTTGCCAAGTAACAACCTCGTATCGGCTGCGTGTTACCACGCACAACGAAGCATGATCTAATCAGAAACGCTAACGGAATGACCACAGCTGACCATAACCACACACTTCCGGTTCCAGAGCCGTGATCTTTATGCCAAATTCTTTGGTTCGTTATTAGCAAATTCGATTTTACGCCGCCCAATCCTGGGCAATCCTTTGAAACACGTAGATCGTCTAAATAATATTTAAAATTTCAGTCCGTACCGCGAAGAAAAAACGATACTTCACCATTACAAAGATCAACTGGTTAACCCTTTGAAACACGAAGATTGTCTAAATAATATTTAAAATTTCAGTCCGTACCGCAAAGAAAACACAACATTTCACCATTAAACTGTCCATAGTACGAAGGCCGCTACAGATCCTCGAAGGTAGATGGCCCAGTGCATTTTCTGACTAAGTTCATTACGTCATACTTAAAACTTAATTAGGTTCTACTTTCAACGTTGTTCATGTATTCATAAGTCAATGGGAAATGCGTTTATATTTATCTCATCGAATGGTAGAGGGGATGCCTATTACAGGAATTGTACACTGTTTCAAAAAGCTTGAAAAAGGATTAGGAATGATTATGGGTTGAAAAGGTCATGGACTTTACTTATCATCTATTCTATCTCGTCCTCAAGGAACATAATAATCGTAAATGGTCCAGATTTTGTTAAGAGAATCGAGTTGTAAATATTTCCTCACACTTCGAGAAATCTTTTGCGCTCTGAGACCAGGAAGTTATCGATTGTTTCCATTGGAAACTTTACTATCTAAGTCACGTTGGAATCGGTGACTCGATACGACAAGCGACTTCATAGCGTATCGTTGTTTTATTAAATTCGTGATAATTTCAAGCATTACCTAACTCTGCGAACCCCGAAGGTAGATTGACTTGTGCTACAGACTACAACTGAACTGAACACACGTGAAACAAGTAGTTCCAGAAAGGTAATGACTGGTCTGACTGGTCATAGAAGTTCAATCCAATTTCTCCCGCACGGTTCGTGGTACAAAGTGTGACGTCTTACAACGTTCTCTTACCACAAAAGGCAGAAATAAAAGGTTTAAGAGTTATCAAGGAATAAAAATCACGCTACAGTGACTTGTATTACATTTTATGGGCCTACTTATATTTCCAACCGAGTAAAAGCACGCCTATACAAAGTTCGTCTAGTCTCCTCGTTCGTAGTTCGTTGCCAACAACTGCATTTCAATTTTTAACATTTAATGGAACTTCGCCCCCTCATCATCTGTTCACGAATAAGTACTCCGCCCTCTTCCAGTCTGAACATTGTCTGGGAAACTTAATCCGAAATGTACCCTTCTTCTGGCGACCACAAAGCACGTGGATTATTAATTAATCTTATTGTACCGGTCCAGGCAACACACACACAGCCTCCTGGTTCTGCAACTGTAATTATTATTTTCGCCGCAGGGCGCTAGTGGTCAGGTCAGTCACCGCGCTGACCATTTCAAACATTCTCCCAATTGAAATGCGCGCATTCTCATATTTTGTTAAGATTATTCTGTATCAGATTGAGAGCCTGTTGGTTGAAAGATTTCCTAGAAAACAAAACATTTCAGAACGTAAAGTCTACGGGAAATACAGAGCTTTGTTAGAGTAATGAAATATGTGACATGGCAGGAACATGTTAAGAGGATTTAAAAAAGAATCATATCCGAAAGAGGTTTCAGTTTGGACCCACAAGGAAAAATGAATGCCGAAACGCATTCCTTTCGTAAACAAATCAGTGTACCTAGCCACAGTTTCCTTAGTAATTCGCACCAGTTCATTATTACCAGTCTCCATGTTTTCCGTAAGAAAAGTGTGAGATGTCAAGACTGTCAGACAAGCCCCTATTAAAGATGGGTGTCTCATGCGTTGTAGCGCCGTATAGTCTTACCGACGTTTCAGAGGCATTAAGCAAGTCTGAAACGTCGGCAAATTTCTACCACAGTACACAGTGCTACAACCCACAGTACCTCCAACATACTCAAAATCCTCTATCATTACTTGGAATATTCGAACGAGAGTCCGTAATTATCGATATATGAGGTGATCGACCGCCACGGCTTGAGGACAAGAGTGACACATGTGGAGCGACTGTCGGTACTACAGCTTCCTGCTTTATCATTGTATAATAACTGCATTGGATACAAAACAAATTTTGTGTCATGGGATTAAAAAAGAGGGAAAATTTGGATCGACTTTCCAGAAGTTACCACGGTTTGTCGAAGTCTTCTGGGACCTTAAAATACGCCATAAACGGCTTATTTAAGTTTCTTTCCGAAAATTTTGTTTCAAGTCATCTGACGCAACATAACCTGTACTATTAAAATGTGCAGCTAAGTAAACAAAGGACAGATAAGCGTACTCAGTCCTAACAGAGAATGCTGTGGTCGCACCTTCACAAAAGATCAAAATTAGTCCTCCTCAATACATTTATCCTAAGTCACTAATATTATCTGCGAACATTAAGCAATGAAAAATACAACAAAGCGAAACAAATTTAAACAAGAATCAATGGTACATGAAACTTTGATTTGTGTCCCAGCTTGGGAAGAAATGTCGAATGGACCAATACGTCACGCGACTAACTGAGCATCTTAGCTTAAGGACAGGGCATCTTATCGGTGCCGCCAGATCCATTCGTCTCAGTTCCAACAAGTGAAAGTAGGTTAACTGACCAAAGACGTGGGGTAATGGAACTTCAACTGTACCAGTGGTACCAACATCACCACTACTTCATTCCCTTCACCCGTTTCCTACAAAATTTTACTTCAAGTATTATGTGCATTTTGTGTTAATAAGAGATCTGTTTATTACACTTCATACTTCAAGACTATTCTACCCGTCGATTAATGCCACCAAATTGTAGTAAATTTATTCACTAAAACGTGGTTTAATCGACTGAATGTATGTGGGCAATAGTTTAACAAAAGAATTCGGTTGATTTCTTTAAAATTTACCGCGTATTTTATATATGAAAGTCGTCTTCGAGAACATGTAAATACATACGGCGTGTTCCATAAGTCCTTGCCCATAGGAATACTTTTGATATTTGACAAAATGCTGGAGAATCCGAAGACGGAAAAAAATGTATGCAAATGTTGATTCCAATTTCAAGTATTAGGATTTTTTCACGTAGAAATTTCCATGGTCATGTCCTATATACGAAATGTTTGAATGAATTTAGCGTTACAAGTGCAAACGTACGAAACAAAGCAGATCTTCACCACTCGATACAGTATCATCACATTCTGATTTGTGCTGTGAGATTAATGACAAAGGTACATAAAGCGACGTTCTACCCTTTATGTCATTGTTGTATACAACCACAGGAGATTTCTCCGAAGTATAAGACACGGATGTGTGCTCTTGAAAGTAAACATTCAGAAAGCAAGCATGCAAACAGAGTGGGCCATGTATTTTTCGTCAGTCCAATTGGGGCAGCAGCCATGTTTGTATTAATGTGTACTGTCGTAATATTCCATACGGCCTTCATGTTACTCCGGCCAGTTATACCAGTGGTATTTAACCTGGGGTACGTGAAATTTAAAAAAAAATTATGATAAACACTGAATAATCAGTAATGTAATTTATTTAATTTATTTTAAATGTAGATTATATACAATGTATAACTTTAATTATACACCAACAACTTTGGAGGTACAAAGTTGAAGAGAAATTATATCTGGGGGTACGCGAAGACATCTTAGGGGGTACGTGAAATTTAAAAAAAATATATATATTATTTTATGGTAAACACTGAATAATCAGTAATGTAATTTATTTAATTTATTTTAAATGTAGATTATATACTACGTATAACTTGAATTATACACCAACAACTTTGGGGGTACAAAGTTGAAGAGAAATTATATCTGGGGGTACGCGAACAAAAAAGGTTGAATACCACTGGTTTATACCACCACTGAAAATAAATTAATAAAATGCACACGTTACTAAGTAATGAATTTGACTTCATAACGTAATAAGAATTATCATATTTCTGGATGCGTAATGAAACCTTAACATATTAAGTAAAATATCGGAGGTCAAATTGTTTATCATGAGATAAGGGCGATTTCTACGATGCTATGAGATTTAGGACTCTCAAAGATCGTCGAATGTTTGTCATAACGGGCAAATATGATCGACGCGCCTCCTACATTGCCAGGTGTATGAAGATGCTGATTACACTCGATTACAGAAAGAGTTCGCTAGATCGTCAAAATGACTTTATCACCAAACGATGGTGATCATTTTTTAACACGCTGATTCAGGTGGCCATGTGTACCATGTTACGCAATGCCACATAATCCGTCTTGAAGGCGAAAGTGAAAGGTGTGACGTCAACTTGGGGTTAGTGATCTTATTAAGCGATTTGAATAAAACCAGGGAGGCTGCAACGACTAGCGAAATGTCATGAAAACATGGCAAGTGCCGACACGTCTTACTGTTGACAATGTGTAGAGTGCAGCGCCTTGACGGCATGTAGTAGGCAAAAGATGTCCAACAACTGAGTACGGAAACACGTGATTTACAACAACATTTCTTTATGTTCTTCCGTGTTTTGTAAAATTCGGTCTGCGACTCGTGAAACACCTTGTATACCGAAAATGAATTTGAAGGGAATCAGCCGATTTCACCAGGAGGAATTAAAGGAAAACAGGGAAACTTTTCAGTTATAGGAACCTGTCTTCGAACCGAGAAACGAACATAGGGCATCAGCAACAAGACGTAGAAATACCAGTCACTGAACAGTTATGTTCATTACAGAGAAAAAGCATCAGTGATTGTTCGATTTTACACGTCTGATGGACGTGTCGGGTTTTTAAAGTTTCCTCCACAATTCAGTGCGGCTTCTGACTTCATTACAGAGTGTCAGTCCGCAGACCCTTTATGAGATTGATCAGCTTCATCAAGGCTTGTTTGTATGAGTTCAAGACATGCAACGTCGTGTCTCCACACGCAAATCGTTCAGAAGCTCGGATATGGACTAATGCGAGTGACTAATGGAACGATGGTTTCTTCGTTGTGGGCTTAGAAGTTTTTTTTGCAAGGATTGGCATGGAATCGAAAACAGGAGCTGCCCAGTTTACTGCGTAATTACTACTGAAATCCTACTGATGGCGTTAAAAGTGTTTATTTACCAAAAAACAAACTTTCCTCACAAATAACAAAAACATTTTTACTTGTTCAATTTTATCAGTCTAATCACAATAAAATATTATTATTAAATATTAAAATATTACAATTAACATTTAAATATTTAAAATATATTAAAATGATGCTCTCTATCGATATGTTCGATTTATATTAGAGCATCATCTTTTACACTACATGTTTCGGTTCTAAATGAACCATCTTCAGGTGTATAATCCATATAAACTCAAATGTAATATTTTAATATTTAATAATAATATTTTATTGTGATTAGACTGATAAAATTGAACAAGTATATATTCAACACAATATGACGCAACATTATCATCTCAAAAACAGCAAGGACCTCTGAAACGTTGATAAATTTCTACTAGACTACACGGCCATCTTCGTAATGAGAACCTCAAATCCTACTTTGTAAACACCTTGTTCGACCCCAGCTGCTGCTACCTTACTTGGACATTAGGGTCGAATCTCGAACTTCTGTGGGCGCGACGTGATTTTACAGTTAACCGCCAGAGGTCAGTGAGGTGTGGCCGGTTTATGACTCAGCTGTAACCCACTAGGGATTCTGCTCGCGACTACTAACAGACAAGAAAACATCGAGTGCACATGCTCTGAACGATGATACTTAATCTGCTTATCTGTGAATCTGTACCTGATATTTAAGACTCCGCTTAACGGGGGTTAAATTAAATGTTGGGGAAACACTCGGGCATTTGAATAATAATTATAATTAAACATTAAGTTTACATTTCAGTCCGCATTCATAAGGTATCTGCCTGTGTCCTTGCTTATTTAACGAACCATCTAGGGACTACCAAGGGTGCAGGTAGCAAATGCGTGGAGGAATGGGGGAAACTCAAGAAAATCTGTGGTCGGGATTCAACACCAAGACTTTCCAAATGTATAACAAGACTATTGAACACATATATCGTGCCCTTAGATAGGAACACTAATGTATGTGTATTGATGCCGAATTCATCAGAGTTACAGAGCCCACACACACCGATTAGATTCACTTTTCCAAAATTCATGGAAACTACTCATCACATAACGAGTACCGTTCTAACTATGAGACAAAGCATGTGATATACAAGGTAATCGAGCACGAAGCATCCCATCTTGCTAACGTGCATTCCACACGGAAAAAGAGTTTAACTTTTTAACCAGCACTGAAATCTCTAACAAAGTTCCCATCTTTATCCAGCATTGAAATCTCTCATACGTTTTAACTGTTTATCCAGCATTGAAATCTCTTAACCAGCACTGAAATCTCTAACAAAGTTCCCATCTTTATCCAGCATTGAAATCTCTCATACGTTTTAACTGTTGTTCAACAACAGTGGCTCCAGAAGAGCTAAAAATTTTAGCATGTTCATTGGTCAAACGAAGACTGGGATTGAGGGGTTTTAATCCCGAATAAGGTATCTGTATTTATCATCGCCTGTCATCTTAATTTTTCAAAATTTGACGATTTTGACGTGAGACTGGCCATCCGGTAAATAAACCACTATTCAAGACTCCTGGGAGTGATTCTCACGATTGAGTGAACCACTCTGAACGAGGGTAAAAGTCTCAGAGGTCCTGTCTTTAACAACCATTTACATTTCTTTACCTACAACTGAAGGCAGCACAACAGCATTCCAGTTATGACTGTTAATCCGCTATGTCTCGATGGCCGAATTCCACAACACACGTATGTACTGCAGTTTGTTTCATACTGGGTATGGGGTCATCCCATCGTCTGAGTACATTTTTTTATTTGCTTAAGTACCGCTCTCGAACTGTGCCCCAAGACCCCCTGATTGCAAACGTCATTCTCGTTCCGGTCGGTTGGTTCTGAAGTCTTGTAACCTATATTGAGTTCCGGGCCAATAGTATACGACAGATCAACGACAAGGAAGTTCAGACATCCGCTGTAACGCCTACAAAAAGATAAATTGGAATCAATGTACTTACAAGTCTTATTAATAACTATAAAAACTTTACAGGCTCAGAGCTCAGGCTTCAATTCAAATTTATTAATTTATGCACTATCAACAACACAAACTGTTGGGGCTTTCTGGCAGGTACTCGGCTAAATATTAACACAGTAGAGTAAAGTTAAAGACAGAGTTGTCCCTTGTTTAAGTAACCACGCCATGCAGATGTAGGCGGAGGTAGAGGTCATGTGTTGTTGATATCAGCATCAGATGGCGGTGGTGAGTGGTTACATTCACACCACGGTCACTTTACACCTGAAGAAAGAATCCTGGTCCAATACAGCATCACATAAAATTCTGAAGTTTTAAAATATGCTTTGTGACGACAGCAGACTGTGAATATTAATATTTAAATTAGTAAATTACGCACAAGTACGATGACGGATGGGTAAATGAATAGCCCAGAGACGATAGATAACATAGTGATGAGATGGAATAGAGCTTGAATATCGATTCACTACTTACATCTATTGAAAATTTTTATGTTAAATTTCAAATACTGAATTGCAGGTGTCTTGAGTATCCAAGCGTCAGGATGACGTCCCTTGTTATGTAAACGTCTATGAAGGCAACTGATGGCATCTGCAAGCAATCAGACGGGCTACTTCTTGTATGATGTCACTTTCACCACGACAGACGTGAAATTATGCGCAAAAAAGGGCAGGGCCTAAAATTGTAATGCACCTTTAATAGTTGCAACGGATTGTGTCATTCCTAAATAGTCTTCGCGCGTTTACTCCACGGCTCTGAACCGGCGTGACTTTATACATTCTCTGTGTAGCCCAGCTGTTTCGGCAAACCGTGGTTCGCGAATCTTACTGCGGAATGAAAATATTTCAAAAAGCTCCCCGGAAGAAATGCATAACGCTGACTTTAATTAATTAATCCCGAAGATTCATTATAACTTTCATAAAAACCTCATATTAAATCTCATTCGAAGTTAAATTATTCAAGTCCACAAACTCACACCGTCTTTCTTTATTAAATTTTAGTGTCGTCTAGGTCTCTTTCGGACTTTTCCGACTACCAATTCAAGAGATGAGGTAAAATTTCAGGCCTTAATCATTATTATTATTATTTAGTGTTCTGTCTGACGACAGGTCCATATGAACAGGATCCTTCCATCTTTTTCTCGGACTGGGACCTGTTCATATACGTTCTTGGCAGATGATCCAGAAGTGGTTTGCCATTGCCTTCTTCTGTGTGAGTGTGAATGGAGTAATTGTTGGGATGCCACGGAGGAAAACTCCGTGTTGCCTAGACCACGGCCTTGCCCAACACAAGTTATAAATTTCGGGCCTGAATCAAAGGAAATAAATTGAATTTATGGTAATTTTTATTTGTGGCATCTTGACTATCATGTAGATTATATTTCCACTAACTTCTTTACCATTTATCAAAGGAAACTGTCGAACACCGCGTAAGTGCGAGAAAATGAGGTAGGCCAATCAGGTATCTGGAAGGACACAGAGGAGGATTAAGTGAGAAATAAAGTCTCGAGGAAAATGTAACCTCAATTACGTGTTCGGTCACGGTCCACGACATCGTTGTGTCTCGACAGAAAGAAACCGTGTAAAAACATGTGAATGCTACGGTTTTGAGTTAACACGGTTTGAAAAAAGCAGTTTATGGGTCAGCTGTGAAATGTTTGGTGGAAGTAGTGCGTGCAAAGTTGGTAGTAATGGTTCATAAAGCGGTCGCACCTTCTTAAGAATGTTTTACAAACTAAATTAAGTAAAATGTGGCAGTGAAGTCACATGTCCATGACAAATTAGCTGTTTCGCCATTGCAGTCAAAAATTTCTTGCGAAGGAATATTCAAATTCAGATCACGAGCAAAGAACAGACGTGGGTTCATTTAGAGATATTCAATAAGTTACGAGACAACTACTCATTTTTAAGCGCAAACATACTACCCATAACTTTATCGCAGGTTCTGGTTCTTAGCTGGGATATTTGGTTAACATCTGATGTTAAGGAATTTTGGACTTTAAGGGATTCTATTTATGCCGTGTGTTGTTATAACCGTTGCTATGCTAATATTGTTAATGAAGAGGCCGTCTTCTGGCGACTGTTTTTATATACCACAACAAGGATAGCTTCTTACGTTGAGTTTGGAAAGTGTTCAGAAAGAACCACGACTTTTTGTATTTACAGTCATAAAAAGCTGTCGCCGCGAAAACTTCAAATCATAAAACACTGGTAGTCTAAACGGATAAGGCAGCAAAGAACTGATTCGTGAATTAGAAAGTGTGACGACAAACAGCTGTTCTCGCTTCTCCTCAGTCATTTGTCTTCCTTTATTAACCCTTTGAAGTCGAAAGGCCACCTTAAAAATATTCAGTCATTCAGTCCGTACCGCGAAGAAAACACTTCACTTCACCATTACGAAGATCAACTGGTTAACCCTTTGAAGCCTAAGCTCTTTCAAATGAAACTTACGAATTCAGTCCGTACCGCGAAGAAAACACCACACTTCACCATTACAAAGATCAACTGGTTAACGCTGTTTAAGGAAATAATCGCTGTTTACTCTGAGAATCTTATGAAAGTATACAAATACACTTTGTGCACCGAAAGCAAATTTGTTGGGACACGCCCTTTCTGATATCTATAATAAAAATAATTTTTTTGTAGAGTCTCATTTGAACGTTCTATCTGTAATATACACAACGAAACAAAAAACATGTTTCATACCATCGTAACAATAAAATTAAAAATGGTAAGAACTCCAAAGAATGGTAAATTCAGATTACTTCAAATTGGGGGCAAATAGTTCGAATTTTTGATTTGATATTCAGCCCAAACACATTTCCGCAGTTTTTCCTCATTACATGAGATACTGAGCATAAACCACGAAGTTCATTAAGTTATTTTCAACTCTCCTTTGTCGAGCAGCGCATATGCAATATCACACAAACGTATCGTGCTCCAAGGCAAAGTAATTACGAGCCAACTGGTGTTTAAGGACACAATGAACAAAGCAGTAATGCAGTTTCTAAAGACTGATGTCAGTAGTCTTCGTCATGTAAAATCATTGTATATAAATAACAGCCGAATGGAGAAGATTCGAAGGCCACCAACACCATGAACAAAAGAAGGCAGTGACGCGATATATCCGTTCGAGTTGTTTGCTAGTCTCTGTTATGTACGCTGCTAACCGTTCGAGTGCTGTTTAAGGATCCCGAAGAATCATACCTTATTAGACATCGGGTTTTAATTGATATAACATATAAATTTTATGTAATATGCAGTGGATCGTCACATATAATTAAAACAAAATATGTATATTTATTTTTCACAGTCTATACACAAACTTATTTAAAATAATGTTGTTAAAATATTATAACATTTACAATATGAAGTATATTATGTTATATTTATGGCGCTCCTTTATCGTGGTACGACATTACATTATTCGGCGCTTTTATTTTTGAACGACATGTTTCGATGTTTTATGACATCATCTTCAGGTTTATCAATTTTATATTATTTTAAAAACTATTATACATTTTGATGCATTGCATTTATTGATCTTTTAGTATGTTTGTAGACTTTTCTGTCTTCATAATGATCTGGTGTTTGTATTTGTGACGTATCCTACGTCTGATAGCAGGAGACGATAAACTGAAGATACAAATTAAAACAAAATATTTCTTGCTGTAGCCATTTCACGTTCCATTTCTATAAAGAATACTACAGCAAGAATTCCATATTTTTTTTAAACAGATAACGTACGAAAACTTCGAAATCCCATATTCGATGGCGAAGGATTTCTTTTTCGATTTCATAAGTTCGCGCAACTGAACGTGTGGCAACATTCGTGACATTTAAGAAGTTGGCACTACGATCTTTCTCGAATAGACTGTTTTTTCATCTCGCGTTCATATAAAATGTTTTCGTTTGTCGTGTATCTACTAGAATGGGATGTGAGATATTACAAAAAAATATATAAAAGATAAGACGTAACACATAAAATAATTCTTTACTTATTCAACAAAACATTTCCAACCGACTGTAGCATCGATAATTTGTGATACTGAGTTTGGAAGGGACGTGCATTAAGTAACCGTTGACTATTTTAAGGTACTGTTCCGTGATTTTTCCGGAAGGAAATGGAGAAGACTAGTTTATTTTAATATAACTTCCATGCCTATCGGCGACAGGATAATTCACGCATCTTCATAAGCGTCTGTGTCTAATGCC
>NW_019059822.1:822997-842109 GCF_000696155.1 Zootermopsis nevadensis
ATTGATGTATCATCTCCGCTAGTCATCATCTTCTAATAGCTACTGCATAAGAATGAGTTTCTGTTTCTCGGTGTGTAGAGGGGAGCACTGGCCTGTTCTCAGTTTCACTTTCGCATTAAATTTCCCTAGCAAGAGCTGGAACACAGATCGCCATCTTCATCAAAAACGGAAGCTCATTGTCTGCCCTCCGTATCATCACCACAATCATCATCATCGCTTGTAGCTAGCTCAGAAAATTGTAGTTTATCACTTCTATCAGACTATCATTAGAATGAAACTACGTATTTAACAAGAGAAGAAAGAAATGTGTACTCCTGCGTGGAGTATGCATATCTTGCAGACAAGTTTTTCTTTATTTTAGTAAACACTTCGTTGGTATAATGTTTATTTAAGGTCTATTACAGATGTAAATCTTATATCGGGATAATTAAAAGTGTTTGTATTTCTTCTTCACATCAAAACAAGTTAACAAATGCATACCGTAATAACATTTACGTAAGTGTATTAAACAATAAAACTTGTTTTATCTTTCGTTACAACTTTCGCTGGAAGATTTTTCGGTCCTGTAAATATTTGCCGAGTTGCGCTCAAGATTAGCGCAGAACTGTCCGATACTTTTAGAACTCTTAGAAGTCTTAACTCGTAAACAAATTTTAGTAAAGCTCCCCACTATCAAATTTCATCAAATATCAAGTAACCCGAAGCAGGTTTGGCGTCGTTGGTTTGAATCCGGTTCACAGACTCCCACTGCCTCATTTAGCGTATAAACGGAGTCCAGACACTTCGATGTGGGTTGCAGGAGGAAAGGGTCATTGTTTTCTCAGAGGTTGGCGGCCCTGGTGAAATACCCCGTGTGGGCATTAGGACCTTGTAACTTACCGCAACCACGCATACCACTGGCCATCATAATATTAATAAATACAGGGTGAGCAGGATTTCGCAACAGGGGCTTTGCTGGACAGTCGATGTGGTATTCAGCCGATACATTGACTCGCTCCGACGCACGTAACTAAAAGACTCATCACTGCAGTCTCGATGCAATCACAGGACACCGTGGGTTTGTACAGACCGACTGTATAAACTCACAGCCACATAGATCGCTGGACAGCTTCGTGCTCCCACGCGGTTTTATAGGAGCCCCAAAAACAGTCTCAGTTCTTTTTAAACTCGCCCTCATTCACATCACAAGTTTTATATGAGCCCCCAAAACAGTCTCAGTTCTTTTAAACTCGCCCTCATTCACATCACACAATCGCATTTAATCATCAGCGAGATGTGAACCCAGGACGTAATTATGTAGAAATCGCCTCTCACCGAACAAAGTTTCCACGTACCACTAGACACGAATTTGTTTTCAACAAAAAACAGTTACACCGACAACAATGGATTACTGAAGTTTCTACACGAAAACGATGAACTGTCCAAAGGAATAATGGCAGTTCACAGCGAGATTCGTACGAAATCCATAAATAACTTCTGCGGGCAGAACACATTGTTAAACCACGCAGTTCATATAGTTACCATTGTGCTTTAAATGGTCGACCACAGAAAATAACTACATTAGCTTAAAAGTGTTCTCTGTCACTGGCTGTTGAAGGTTTCTTGGAAGAAAGGTCAATGGTCAGCAGCACATGAACAATTGCGCATCGCTATCGGACATCGCACCGGAAGTGGCTGCTTCCTGACATAGAGGAGGCCATGACACAGGAAGTGAAGCTATTTGGTTTTCGCGAATGATTAGCAAAAAAAACGAATTAAACCGACTCTGCCGTATTAGAATCCGATAGTTCATAAAACAATATCAAGGACACTTTTAGATACAATCATAAGCAATTTTGTATCCATCCACCATCCATTCTCACTCGTTGTTTCCCCAGGACCCATATTAATGTCATCCATCCATCTCCTTATCTGTCTTCCAAGTGTACTACGTGAAGAACAGAAACTTACTACTTACTTACTAGTTCTAACAAAACATGGCGTCACTTCCCAGGTTAGAATTCTGAGACCAATTGTCTTTAAATGGGGGTTAAAACCTTTCCAAGAAACAGCAACCATGGGAAGAGACCTTCAGGAGCCCAAAGGACGCTTAACACATGGAAAACGTAACGGGACAGGAGATGTATCACCACATATCTTTGTTTATACGTGTCGTTCCGGTAGGCAGGTCGTGGGTTCGACGTCAGGTTGCAAGGTTCCCTTTCAATTGCATGTCTGATGAATTTAGATCGACCCAGGTTAAGATCTTAGAATTTGAATGGTTCTGCGATCCAATAGGCGGTGGTAAAACTAGCCGGAACTTGAAGCCGACGATATATATACGAACTACAAACCTACTACATGTGGCGCACAGTGAAAACTTCGCAGTGTAACAGAGACTTTTTAGTTACAACACAGGTAACAATTCCTTGGAGCGGTAGAAATGGAAATTAAGTTTTAGGGCGATCAGTAGTGTGAAAATTGAATGTAACTTTAAATATTCCTCCATCAAAAGTCATACCAACTCCTGACAATGCAAAGATTAGGACAAACAGGGAAATGTCTGTCGAAGCATTAGTAAAATAAGTTTCGTTTCTCTGTTTGCTCGTCAAAATTACTTTAAAATGCAGGCCTACTAAAATGTTTAATGGTTTCACAAATTCTTATATACGTGACTACAACAATTTTATCAAGTCTGGTTTCTCTTGTGGATTTAGAAAATGAGATATAGTAACGTCGAGCTCATTTCAGCGCCTGTTAGCAGAGAAAGTCATTGTTGAACCGGAAATGTGTTGGTCACGATTCTACGAAGCCTTCGAATTTCAATACGACACGACCAGTCAGCTCATGGTAAAGTTATCGCCGTGGGTGTGCAACGATAAAGACGTTTAGTCAGCACATCTTTTTACGTACGAACTTCTGCTCAAGGTATTCGAACGTAACTCAATAACGACGATAGAACGATGACGATCCAAAATCAGATACAAATAGTGGCTTGATGGTTACATAGATTAATAGTTAGATCGACATTGGCGTAAGAAAAAGTGTTCTTGGACATTTTAAAGGACAATTTACCTCAAAACCTTGGAACTGATTTTGTCGTGATCTAGAGGTGACGATGATCTATCCATGACCTCAAATTGAAATGAATAAGGTCACTCAGGTTCCTACAGCAAGAATATACATTCGCGCAGGATCTAGGTGTTGTACTTTTAAACTTATAAAGCTTATTGGAAACTATAAATAATGTATTCTTCAATAATCTACCTTTTGCCCGCATATAATTGTAGGATAAAACTGAATCATTTCCTTAATAGCATTAACTGACATTTTTGTAATTAAAGAATGTTGTTTTCTTTTGCGGTAGTGTCTTAATTGTTAATTAGACTTACGAGAGCTTTGACTTCACTAGGATAATCACACAAAAGGGTGAATTATGTAATATTTACAGAATAATGTCTGACGCCGTCTCAGGGTTTAATATTTAACCAAAGGCCACAAAATTCTGGATATAAATATTAATAACAGAACATAACTATTATTTATTTTATCTGTCTCTTAATTTCCTCGCGAATAAATTTACAGGCCTGGCAACGGCCAAACACTAAAAAAAATTAAAAACAGATACAGACAGCAAATGCAGGTTATGTCAGCAATTTGATGAAACGACAGATCACGTTGTGTCTGGATTCCCAGTGCTGGCTAATGAGGAATATATACGACAACATGATCGTGTGTGTACTCAGTTACATCTTAACTTATGCAGGAAAGCTGGGGAAAACTCTAGAAAAGAAACATTGTTATGAACACATCCCGAAGGCAGTGGAGAGAATTCAAGATAGCCAAATAACTATTTTGTGGAACCAAAAGTCAAAACAGATAGAACCATCACAAATAATAAACCAGTTATTATAATCCGAAAGAAAAACGGAACTCGTCTCTTAATTTATACAGTAATACCAACTGACAGGAATATTATTAAGAAGAAGCTGAGAAGATATTGAAATGCAAGGATCTTCTCATTGAAATACAGCGGATGTTGAAAGTGAAAGTAATCCCAATAATTATATTAGCAACTGGAACTGTCTCCAAGTCACTCAGAAAACATTTGGCCAACATTCCGGGCGAACACGACATCAGGGAACTTCAGAAAACTGCAATTTTAGGATCTTCGTACATCATTCGAAAGAGGATGTCGTAAAATATTTAGTCATCCCTCACAATAAAACTATATAATACATGTAACACATATTAAAAAACAAAATGTATTTCGGAAATACCTTAGGGACAAGGTCTGTCTCGGGTACATGGAAGTACATACCTTATAAAATGGTTAATAGTAATAATAATTAAGACTGAAGAAGACAGAGCAAATAACCAGTTTTAACCAAAATGAAACAACGGGAATCGACTGTTCCTACAGCAAATTCACGCACAAGTTACGCGCAGGCCCACACACACACACACACGCCATTTCGAATTGTAAAAATACCAAGTCACAGTCGACGTTTCGTGCATTGTGACAGATTTCTGGCTGATACTCACCCTTGCCGTGGGTGCTAACCGCCGATATCCAGAGCGTAATGGCGAGCACAACACCCGGTCCCATAGCTACGTGTACACGCACTCACAACAAGCGACTGACTGTCGACAAGACACCAGCCAGTCCCTACCTGCCTGACTGCATCTCCCCTCCAAAGCGACGCAGGTAAACACCGATCGTGCTCGATGCAACAGCGGCACAACTCTGTTAACACCATGCCCTGGTTGGTGCTCACAACACCCTATTTACCGACAGACATCCAGGAGAATATGTGTCCCTGAAGATGGAGGCGGTATCTTACTCCGAAACATCAATGCCTACCTACAAATCCACACGACCTTACGACCCCAGTCACTATGTGAACTCGAAGCGAAGACCTCATGAACAACAGACATTTTTGAATGCAAATTACAGATGTAATTAGCGAGGCAATTTGACCTCCGCCTGATTCGGTACGAAAGTTACATACAGAATAAATCAGAAATCAATATTCTGTGATTTTTAGCCTATTATACGTTTAGCAGCCACAAAATTATTCCAGGACACAAAGAGTTTACGTAATTAAAGTATCGTATAAAATAATAAGACAATGTAAAGAGACGAATTTGCACGTAGAAGAACGAATATACCCGAACGGTTCTATTGCATGAGAATGTAATCAACACGGCAATCAAAATAAAATTTACTATCAAACGATACACATACATTTTTTTACGCAGTCAGTATGAAAAATTTAAGAGTCGCTAACATGGCAGTTGAAACGGACACAGTTAAGTTTTACGCGTGAGATTAGTTTTCTGAATATCAAATTTCATATAACCCCATGAAAAATCTACGAGCCTGTTAATTCACGAGTTAAATTTCATTTCATTGTCGAATTATAAATGTTCGTTACGTAAATATGGCGTCAACAGCTTGAGGTTGGTAAAACTGCGAGTCTTTGCAATACGAAAATATAAATTATGCGTTCTGCACAAAACTCCTTATTTAATTTCTGAATGTGCAGTTTTATTGCCTGTAATAATTCTTTAATTCAAGATGAATAGTTTCCATTGATCTCCTTTCTCCGTTAGTGAAATATGACCCACACAAGAGTCACGGATAATCATGATTCCGCACTGAATAGCTCCATTATTATTCCCATCTCAAACGTTGGCTTGTCGGCCATCTTACACGAACTCGCTAAAAGAAGTGATTTATTGACAGAATTCGCATGTACGAGTAACGCATGGCGATATAACCTCCATACAAAGTTCACAGAAACGGTATAAACTATCGTAATTTATTACAGAAACACACACACACAGCCAACAATGATTTTTATTTATCCAAGATAAGAACAGGGTTATCGGAAACACCAAAAATCCCACCACACTATTTATTAGCACTAATAACCTCAGTACTCGATACAGCATCATTAAATAGCATAAATCGAACCCACGTTGTGTTTTCTCTCGCGTTGCATTATGCAACATTTCACAGAATGTCGGTCATTGTCACTTAAACCTGTTTTGTCCTCAACTTCCCCAGACGTACTGGATTGCTCGGTTAAATATAACGCTCTGTTAGCAGGCAACTGACATGTTTGCAACCACACGGTGAGCGAGAGTTATTTAACCGCGAGTGTGTCTCTTAGCAAAGTCCAACTTTAGCGGTGTTTTATTTTCTTTGAGGTAAGAACTGAATTTTTGTACATATTACTCAGACTAGCTTCGGCAACAATGTGATATGAAAAGAATCCCGGACAAAAATTCAAACTACATTCCGGTAATTTAAAGTTTATAATCCAACAATGAAACGTATGGTTTAGTATAAATGCCTGCTTGCGGCTATAAATATGCAATTTTCTTTTTAGAAGAGGTTAATTCTGTCTACGTTAAATTTGATACAAACGCAAAAATTTCTCACCGTCATCATTTATGTACTTTGTGGGACGCATCTGTCTTCATATATTCCACTAGGCCTCGATAGCAATGTCAAAGAAGAATTCCGTTCGCAATACTACCTTCATATTTTTTGAATATCTGTTACCCTAAACCTAATTAGTGTTGGAGTAATAAGTTCGTCCGCCATGTTGTAAAAGCTACGTAATGAAGTAAAATTACAAACAGAAATTATAGTAGTTTCCAGTGTTGCAAACTTCATATCTTATTTCGTGAAAATCGATCAACTGGTTCAAAACTTGAAATGTTAAAATAAATACACAGCATTGTAATCTCATAAGCCCAGTTTTCCACCTCATGAAAGGAAAAAGTATGTCACAAATGTCTCGCCAAACATTCATATTGTTCAGTCCTTAGTTACAGAGCTAAATGCGACCTTGGTTACACAATTTCTACGACAGGTATTTCATTGTTACTGGACGATGGCTAAACTCAATAGCGTAAAACAGGATTCAAGTCAGATTATATTAAAATTAACAAAATAGTTTTCGAAAGTGTTAGATGACGTTGGGGTGATTTCGGATCGCGTAGAATTACCGTCTTTGATGTTGGTAATAAAACAAAAACATTCTGTCACCCACGAGACGGTTTGACTCGCCAACTGTGACGTGTTACACTAACTGTGTTCACAAGGAAGCACATGTTGGCCATAATGGATCTAATTACGCGTGTGCATTTTCGTGTAGTCCCGTAAGAGGGCAGTTCCCAGGCTCGTGACATGCTGATTGTTTCGTTAATAATCACCTTACATTAGCCTGCTGGAGCGGTGATCATTAGGAGTCCAACATCCATACTCATCTGGAAAAACGTCAACCACGCACTAACGTAGCGCTGAAATATATACAGGGCATGTAATTTAAAACACAATACACTCCCGTGTAATAGACTCTCTCTTAACCTTTCCCGTGACACTAATAAAGGTCACTCTTGTTACTAGGCCGCTGTTTAATTCAGTTGCGCAAAATCTGTGCAGGTGTGAACATGGCGTATTCACGGCAATAATGTAAGTTCACAATCGAACTCGCTTCTTACTGCTCGTGAAACATTTACTGACAAGTACCGAATAAGACAACAATGTACCAACTGGTAACAAAATTTCGGGGCAAAGAAAGTGCCTGTGATTAATACTGATCGAGCGATAAAACAGCTGACATTAACATATTTCTGACAGTACATCGACTGCAAAAGTGATATAAGACTGCAAGAATTCAATATTGCCACTGGTTTCGTCGTTCTGTGACTGTCAAGAGTTGTGTTTTAATCGAAACACACTGTACCTTGACAGATCAGTGGCGTGCACACTCTCCCGCGACAATTCCGTAAAAATGTTCTGACGTAACAGTGAACACTGAACAGCATGACCTAATAAAACAGTGGCGTACAAACACCGGTACAACGATCGTCAGATTATATAAGGCCCAGTGGCGTGCATACGGGCATAGAACACTTAACAGCATGACCTAATAAAACAGTGGCGTACAAACACCGGTACAACGATCGTCAGATTATATAAGAACCAGTGGCGTGCATACGGGCATGAAACACTTAACAGCATGACCTAATAAAACAGTGGCGTACAAACACCGGTACAACGATCGTCAGATTATATAAGGACCAGTGGCGTGCATACCATTGTTGCCAGAATTCGATCAAAATTGAACTCTGAAGCATCATCGCATAGGTAAGCAGCATGTCACGTATCTTGATTTGTGGCGATACATATTTATAAATGGCCAAATTGGCTTAAAATTAAATAAGATTTTTAATAACCAATTATAAAATTTCTTTATGTACAAAACCAAGTTTTGATATATACATCATGTACACAGCACAACAATTTGATGATTACTGCCTGATGATGGGATGCAATGAGACAAAAATAATCACGTAACAAATGACGGAAGTGAAATGCGCACTGGCGTGCGAGTAGCTGCCACTAGGCGGGAGATCAATGCACTGACTGGCGCGCCAGTGTCGCACGTTGCCAGCGCTATCTCGTGCCAGAAGACACAACTCAATGTGCAGGCTTGAGGGAAGTCCCTGCACCACGTGACTGCGTGCACTGTAAGGCAGATCGAGCTCCAGAACCACGCGCTCTGCTTCGCGCGCCACCAGGCGGAAGTCAGCAACATCACTGCGTGTTGACACAAACCACGTGATGGACACTCCATCACCCGTCCTGTAGACGGCAGAAGCAGAATTCAATTACTCTTTATTTTATTCTGAGCATCGAGCGAAATTCGTGGACGATGTGTCAGGAAGGAGATGAAATTTGAGGGCAGCGTAGTTCTTATATGACGCTACGAAGTGTAAGTGACGCCAGAATTTCGGGAATTACGCAAAAAAAAATTGCAAAAAAGAGATCAAAGTCTTTCCAGGCTTACTGACGCCCTCACTCACCTTTGGACGTCACGAAATTTGACATCAGGATTGATCTCGAAGCGAGGACCATCTCGCCCAGCGTCGCAAGTCATCCTGTCCTCTGGAACCATGACGAGGGGTTTTCCCTCCAGGAACTGGGGTGCAGAACACTGCAGTGCTCCCCATTCAGGATCTGGTGCCACCTGGGACGCCAACCACTGCCGCAGTGGCCGAACCTCACAGTCGCAGCTCAATGGGTTTCCTACACAAGGGTCATCTTGCAGTTAAGTAAATGTTCTTCGCCACAAATCATCTGTTTCACATTCTAAAGCTCTGTGGATAGAAACGGGTCCATTAATTCATCCGAATAACAAAAACACCCTCGCTACGTCACAAGTAATTGGTACGTTACCTGAATACAAGACGTGCGTCCCATTCTCTACAAGAGGCATCAGTTCATGGTGAAAGTGCTGCAATCTGTTGGCTCGCACATCAACGACTCTGAGCTGTGGTTTAAGTGACAAAAGCTCCGTCAGAGGCAGCACGGTCAACAGATTGTGTTGCGCGTAGAGGTTCGTGAGGTTACGAGGCAGGCGTGTGACAGCAGTCAGCTCATTGTGTGACAGGTCGAGAACCCGCACGGACGTCAGGTTGCCAAGAACGTCTGTAGGAGAAGACAGCTCAATTGTAGTCGCTCCGCTGTTTCTTGTCTACTCGATGGAAAAATATCCGCTGGTTCCCGAAGTCAAACCGCGTTATAGTTCAGTCAGATGCATTGAAACTTATTTAACGTGTACTCACTGTGGCGGATCTCGTTGAGGATGTTGTGGCTTACATTAAGCACCTCCATACGCCTGGTACCCACCGTGATGTCGTACGTCAGAACCGGCATCGCGTTGTAGCTGAGATCAACTTCTCGCAGCCTATACGGAACCCAGGGCGAGCTAGGGAAGGTCTGACGAGTGACAAATGAAATCTTGTTGTGGCTCAGATTCACCTGACGGACAGACACACTCATAATGAAAGACTTAGAGCATTAATTGTGTTAAATATTCAACAAATACGAGAGGCAAGGCATGATAGCGTACAATTTAAATCGCAGGACACACATTCTTGAAATTAACGCTTAAAATAATAAATACCCTATACTTTGTTAATTTTACAAAAGGTGTCTCACTATACGCCATGCAGGCACTTGGGGGGGGGAGAGCATATAGCTCCGACTCATTGTTAACCTCGGCATTAGGTGGGGGTTGTCAGCCCAGTACCCATTGGATACGAGGCTGGGTGGGCCCCAGAGCCAGTCTGAATGCAGACGCCAGAAGGGAAAAAAGATTTTTTTTATAAGAGTTGGAAATTGAGAAATGAATTTTTTTATATTAATTACAAAAAAAAAAAATCTCTGAATGTAGATGAACCTCTAAATGGCTTAAACCGACTCGGGGTGTAACATGCTATGATATGGCAGTATGTTTTTCGTACTCTTTCTAATGACAGGCAGTCGTCAAGAAGACCGTGCGTCTTGTTGTCCAATTTCTCCAACAGGTTGTGCGACAGATCAAGCGTACGCAGCGATACCAAACCTGTAAAAAAAAAACAGGACAGACACGTCCTTTCTGAGTTTGCATTCCCACGACAACCAACTATAAATATAATCGTAATTCTTATGAAATAGACTTATGTGTGGTCAAACATACTTCCTGGCGAGCGTTCATTCATATTTTTTATTTTAATCTGCTGCAGATAAAGATCGGCTGTACAAAAAAAAAAGTTGGTAGACAGCAGAGATATTACGCTGGCTAGAACAATACAGTTTCCTGCCGTTGATAAATTATAATAAAGGCAAAATATATTTCACTGTATTTTGTTAAATGTTTCACATAAAATCGGTTAAATATTTTTGGAGATGCAACATGTTGACACTGAACAGATACAGCCATGCCAACATCTCCAATGGTACCAACTTTATCTGGGGAAATAATGAAAGTCACGAAGAACAATCGAGTGATTTGATAATACGACGAAATACGACAAATAATAAATAAAAATGGCTGATACAGTTTTAAAGCGCACGTCCACTTGACATCTGACATTAGGCAAGAGAATGGATGGCCTCGCATTCCACCGAGATGTTAGCCTTGGAGTAGCGGAGCGAAAAAACTGGGTGAAATGTTCTGATTTCCTTCCATACGCCATTTTGTATTCCCTTCAGCAATAATCCGGGCGAGTTACAAAACCACTTCTCTGTTCTAAGAGTAGAGTTGGCCATGTCCAAGGTAAAAGAAAGTGAGGTTATGACAACAAATGTGAAAGGACATAATTCAATTTTCCGTATATAGTCCTTGTGATTTTTTGTCCATAATCGATCTTATCACAGCCTATAATTCTAATGCTAATAGACCAGATCTCGCTAGAAACTAAGAGCCACATAAAAGTATTACCAAAAAACATAAATTATTTTGTTCTCGAATTTTCTTCTACACGGTATCAAAGAAAATTGTTAAGATTAATGTTACATATCTTAATACGATCTTCATCGTATGCCACGGTTTTGTATGATCCATTCCGGAAAGTTTCGCTGACGTTAAAATCGACCATCGTCACACAAAATTTAACACAACTTTTGTAGCGTGCCCCTCATTCCAAATTTAATACAAATCAGGCAGGTCGTTTCAAAAATCTTCATTTCAAGAACACGGCATTTTACTGAAACCACAAAATTAAACTCATTTTCCTTCATAGAGCCAGATATGGTAGTTGTACCTCAATTTCGTATTTGTCTCACCTTGGAAGGCTCCGTTGGGGATGGTCGTAAGGTTGTTAGCCGTGAGGTTGAGCGTAAGAAGTTGCAGAAGTCCCTCGAATGCTCTGCTCGTGATGTTGTTCAACAGGTTGTGGGCCAAATTCAGCTCGAAGACCACAGGTAACCGGCCGAATGCACCGCGTTCCAGTTTCGTCAATAAGTTGTGCTGTAAAAGAGCGAGTCTTATACGCGTTCCAAATCAATCGGACGTAGACAGTCAGTAGGAAAATGGCAGGATCTTTGACAAAGAACACCAGGCTTCCAAAAATTCTGGAGGCCATCATTAAATTTATAAAGACGCGTTGAACCGTCTGTAACATCGTCTTACCTGCATGTAGAGAAACTGAAGGGTCGACAACTCGCTCATACTTTCCCAAGGCACTCTCGTCATTCCATTTCCCTCCAGGTTTAGCTTCTGGAGTGTCAGTAGATTCAAGAACGCACCCCGCTCCAGGGAGTCTCCGATCGCATTGTGACTCAGGTCGAGGGACAGCAACGCGTTCATAGTGGGCCACGTCTCTAATGGCGGGATATGCGAAATGGAGTTGTTGGAGAGATCCAGGTGGCCGAGAGAGATGGGAAGTTGGAATATTTGCGTTAGTGAATTGTTGCGCAGGGTGAGGACGCGGAGAGAGGCGCACCGAGCCAGGGCGGCGTTGTTCACTTCCGATAGTTCGTTGTGGCTGAGATCCAGGTCCAGTAGAGTGTGAAGGGCTCCGAATGTCGAGCCCTTGACGGAGTTCAGAGCGTTGTGGCTCATGTTCAGGAACCGCAGGCTGAACAGGGTCTGGAACACCGAGTTCCAGACTTCGCGGATCCTGTTGTAGCTCAGGTCCACCGTGTGAAGCTCGTACAGTTTCGGGAACGTGTTCCTGGGAACTTTCTCTATCGCGTTGTGGCTGGCGTTAAGAATCTTCAGTCCCGTCATGTTGTGCAGCGGCACCTGGTGGCAATTAAATGCGACGCTTTTAGTTAGGCCGGCGCACATTTTGAGTAGCTCTGTAGCAAAATATAGTAACAACACCTGATATCGGAACGCAAAATCGTGAGGTAGGGCGTCGTAGTAATGAACATTGGGAGAGACTTACGCGAATTGTAAAAAAAGGGAGAAAAGAAAAAAGAAATAAAATGAATGAAAAAAGAAAAGAAAAGGAAAAAGACAGAAAAAGAAAGAAAAGGAAAAGAAAGAAAAAGACAAAAAAGAAAAGAAAAAGAAAGAAAAGGAAAAGAAAGACAAAAAGACAAAAAGAAAAGGAAAAGGAAAAGGAAAAAAGAAAGGAAAAAGACAAAGAGAAAAGAGAAAAGAAAGGAAAAGGAAAAAGGAAGAAAAAAGACAAAAGGAAAAGGAAAAGAAAGAAAATGAAAAAGAAAAAAAAAAGAAAGAAAGAAAAAGACAAAAAGAAAAGAAAAAAGAAAGAAAAGAAAGAAAGAAAACAAAAAGAAAAGAAAAAGGAAATGAAAAAGAAAAAGAAAGAAAGAAAGAAAGAAAAAGAAAAAAGAAAAAGACAAAAAGAAAAGAGAAAAGAAAGGAAAAGGAAAAAGGAAGAAAAAGAAAAAAAGAAAAAAGCATTAACATCTTAAAACCAAGTCGTAAGCAAAGATGATTGCGTACCACGACCTGGAAATTGGCTGAGAACGGGGAAACGTCCGCGTACCTGTGACAGATCCGTCAGTTGGTTGTAAGAAACGTCGAGCTCCGTGGCGTACGTGTTGGCGTCGAAAGCGGTGCGTGAGATGTTCTGAAGCTTGTTGTGAGAGAGGTCGAGGAAAGTGACGTTGGCGCAGTTCTCGAAAGCGCCGGCTTCGATCTTTTCGATTGCGTTGTGGGAGAGATTAATGCGCACCAGGTACAGGTCCTTGAAGGCGAGTTTGTGAACCTCCGTCACCAGGTTCTCGGATACGTCGATCAGCTGCAACACAGCGGGTATAAAAATTACTTTCAGCACGAAAGTCAAAGGTACGTAAGATGTGACGTGCAGGACTAGGAGAACAGAGTGGGGTACCTCGACGTACTGCAGCTGGTGGAACATCTGGAAGTCGATCTTCTTGATGAAATTCCTCGCGAGATCAACCGTGCCGACTCGCGTCACAGATCCAAACGTTCCTCTACCGACATCCGCGATCTGATTGTCGCTGAAGTACAACCGACGAATGAATCTCATTCCACGGAACGAGTTCGTGTCCAGACGACGCAAACGGTTATGGTCCATGTGAAGGACGCGGAGCACCGTGTTCCGCGCGAACATCCCTCTGAAACACGTGGCAACGTCTTACTTCCCTTAGAGCAGCAGAGGTCCGACTGCCTGAAGATTTACCTCATTCAGCCAAAAGTCGTCATGAAGTGGCGAGAGGCAGACGTAGATTTTCACTCTCATTCTTCACAGAATGACTGCAGATACTCCCCCTTACCTGGTGAGCTCCGGTATTGCGTTGTGCGAGAGGTTACACCAGGACATCTTGTTAAGATCCGCCAGATGTGACGAGTCGACCTTCGTCAGGTTATTGTGGGAGAGGTCAAGGGCTTCCGTGTCCCGGAGTCCCTTGAACTGGTTTCGACGCAACTCCTTCAGTTCGTTGCCATGGAGATCTAGCGTCTTAAGTTTACGCAGTGCCTGGAAGGCATCTGGAGGAAGTTCGGACAGCAACCCATTAGTGATATGCAGCCTCTCGAGACGAGAAGGTAGAAGCCCGGAACTGAAAGCGTCTCCGGCAAGTGTTCGGAATTGGTGACCGTCGATTCTGAGCGTCGTCACGTTACCCAGCACCTGAATAAAACGACAGGTCGATCAATTTCTTTTACGTAGCGTCAATGCTTTGATCACGTTTTTGTTTTGTTTTGGAACGTGCCTGAAATGCCAAAGTGGGAAACTCCTGGAGCTCAGAGCGCACAATGTGGAGTTCCTGAAGAGTTCTGTTCACACCCAAGAAACTATATTCTTCGATGTGCTGCAGGGGCGTGTCCTCTATCCGCAGAACTCGTACCCGAAGCGGGTACAACATGCTACCGTACAGACGCCCTATGGACATGACGAAGACTATTATTTTGCAAGCCAAACATCAGTTCAGATGTACAACGGAAAGCAAACGCCTCCTCGTGTGTTCGGGAGACCCTTACACGTACCGCGGGGGGATTCCATTTAGTACACAGCCAAAAAAACACTCGCGTAGTTGTATCGTTGCATTTGAAGAAATGCGATCCAGACCGAGATTTTAAAAACCCACTCAAGTTAAATCCTTGAAAGACGATGCCAAAATGACCACGAGAATCCAATGATAAAGTCCGGCCGTGGCCTGAGTTGAACACACAAAGAGGGAGCGAGGAATATGTAGGAGTTTACTAACTGATGTGGCACTTCGAGAACGTGAGGAGTTCCACCGGAGTGTCAAATGCTGCCAAATTTGTGACCCCAACTGACAGAGACGCCAAATTGGAGTTCTCACAGCGAATTATCAGTCCGCTGTCACCCCCGGCCTCGCATTCACAGGGAAACAGCAATAAGGGCTTCACGGGACACCTGTAGAGGGGTCCTGGGGGCACGTAGCCCGCCTGCATTAGGGGGGCCAGCAGTAGTACCAACATCATCTGAAACACAACGAGACATTTCCTCGCAGACAAACGACTTCACGCGAAGTCCGAAATCGGGTGAAGTAGTAGCAGCTCGAAGCTGTGGCTCAGAATGTGATCTTACCTTGCAGTCCCATTCACGGTTGAAGATGGAACCAGCATGCTCCTCCGAAATGTTTGGCAAACTTCTAAAATATAGTATAACAACCCAGAATACCACTGAGTTTGGTCTTCATATAAAAAAAACCCGAACTATAACATTCCACGCTTTCCATAAATATTTTTGCGTTTTTTTTTTTCAGGATCATCGTATGGAATTAAAATTTCACCCACCAACACCACCTTCGCGCTTCAACGTTGGCCGCACTGAGCCCATCCTGAGTCACACGCGACGCCTTTAAAAAGCTGACTTGCCCTTTTAGGATGAGTGCCACGCTGATCGTTAAGGACAAGTCATCCGACATCTTAAAACATTTCAAGATGAAGGCCGGACAGATGGCACACTCATTTCATTTTCTCTCCTCTACACCTCTTTCGTCTTCTGCGCTAATTAGTGGTGGGATTCGATTTCGGGAACAAGCAAACGTCTTCTGTTATCCGCCACGTCCAGGTCGGATCTTCATTCCAAACGGGGTTAATAGTGTCGAGGTCTAAAAGTGTGAAGCAATATTCCACGCCCCCCATACGCCCTCAAAGGCAACTTTACTGTTCGAGGAAGTATCGGATGCTAGAGTAACGGGAGAAAATGAGAAAAAAACAAGGCAGATGTTCCGGTAATGACTGTTCCTTTGTCGAAGCTTTGCTTCTATTGTCGAAATTCTCACACTGCATTCTCGAGGCGAGTTTCCACAGCCGAAATGTGGAGTGAGACTTTCACTCGTCCCAGTGGTAACAGGTGACTGGACACGCGAATCGTGTGTCCTGCGCACCCACAGAAATTCCACTTTTCTCCTTCCGGGCTTAGTGCAGTAGCTAAATATGGGTTTCGTAAATTGCGATAATTTCCTTAAACAGGATTAACCCGTTGAGCTTTGTAATGGTGAAGAGCTGTGTTTTCTTCGCGGTACGGACTGAATTCTTAAATAATATTTACACGAACTTCGGGCTTCAAAGGGTTAATAATATAAAATATTATGTAACAGACAAGTTAACTTGAAATATATTTACGTAATTGTGGCGAAGATTTCTTAACTCTGATTCCGTTAGATCGGCCTTGACGTGTTACTTTTTCCCGTTAAGTGATTGCTGTCGCACTGTTTGAGACGTGTTCTTATTTAGTAATTGCAGTCTGATTTCTAAGTCAGGTTTCGGTTGGAGGGTGAGGGGAAGGAAAACTGGACAAGCGCAGAGCATTTTATAAATGGAAATGTTTCGTGGACAACATAAAATATTAGATATATCTCATTAGTGCCTAGAACCTTTGAGAAATGTTTTTCGATGTACTCAAATAATTAAAAATTGTGTAAAATATATTTTGGCCTGTGTATACTCTTCATTCACGTGTAATTTAACTCAAAAGTCCAAATTGTCTACAGATTATACTAATAAGTATCTGTACAGTGGCTATTGTGATATATTGAAAAGGACGTTTCGGAAGCTGGCTCTACTTCTGTCTTCAGGTGACTGGTTTTCATCATACTGCGATATCTTATTATATCACAAAGACTTCGGAGAACATAGATAAATTATACAAGGCAACTAAAATATTCAAAATCGCATCATGTATTTTGTCCAGGCTCGTACAGTATAATATTTTGTGTAAAAAGTAAAATACCAACGTGATAACCAACTCAGTAACACTGAAGCAGGCAACCCACACTACACGCCTCTTAATAACAACTTTCAGTCTGTTGTGATGGATTAAGGCGGAAATGCTCATCCCAACCTAATAAGGGGTAGGTCACCACAAAGTGTGGGTAGACGAGTGGGATTCCCTGCCTGCCTCTGTATGTGCAGTTCAGCCAACATTATCGAAATACCGTTGCAGGCCCGTAACGTTAGAATGTAACTTTATACAAGAATCGAACGGGGTAGCAGAACGAGAACGACCCTCCGTACGAATCCGGGCATGGATCAACCAACCTGAGGTTCTTTTGTCTCCGTTCCCTTGGAAATACCGGATAATTCCTTCCCCGTGCCTTCTTCCGACTCAAATTTAATTCAGAAATTTGAGGTTCTGACGTCATTATTCATAAGCGTCCTACCTTAAATAATTCAAGAGTTGATACTGCATCACAAAATACGCTAAGAAACAAGCAAATGAATAAGAGAGAGAAACTACGTTCAAGGGGAAAAATATAAATAAATTTTCGTCTATGAACGTTCCCAGTTGGCGCCCCTTCGTTCTTCTGTTAACGGTACATTCAAAAGGTAGGACACTTGGAAGTGGAGCCAGGAGAGGAGTTGTACAGCGTCTTACTGCATTCGATTCGAGGCTCATCTACATAATAAAGATTCAGTCCGTACCGCGAAGAAAACACAACACTTCACCATTACAAAGATCAACTGGTTAACCCTTTGAAGCCGAAGCTCGTCTTCATAATATTTACGAATCCAGACCGTACCGCGAAGAAAACACAACTCTTCACCATTACAAAGATCGACTGGTTAACGCTGTTTTACGAAATAATGGCTGTTTATTGTGAGAAATAAACACACTGTGGAGATAATGTAGACTTAAACCAGGGGGTACATATATTTACCATTGGGCTTTGAAGGGACAACCATAACAGATGACTTGCTTTTAAACCAGTCAACAAATACCAAGTGTGCTGTTTCATAAATACGACATCGCTGTCAAAAATTTCACGACAGTTTCGAGTAAGTGGATAAATGGAATTGTGTCTGGATCTAACGGGTGCTCTAAGCCGACGGGGCTCGGCGTCCTTCAGAAATACCAATATCGTCGACCTTGGAGAAACATTCCGGCGACTACCATTGGCCACACCTCTGGGGGAAGGGGAGGCTGTAACGTTTGATGAAGTGCGGGGGGTCAGTAGCTGACATTCGCCTGGCGCATTACGTATTTTACACAATTACAATCTTTCTGCAGCTCCAAGCGCAACAAATTGAACGACAATCCGTCAATTCGCGTGTTTTAATTTGAAAACCGAAAAGAAGCATTTTAATTAAATTTGAGAATGGGGGTAATTTCACTAAAATATGTTAACAAAATCCATCTTTTTTTTAAAAAAAAAAGAGAGAGAAAGCACTAACGACCTGATGAAAATTTAAACACATTCGCTGAAAACAAACTTTTAGATGAAACATTTTTTTTCTTCGGAAAACAACAGTAAGAAACAAATTAAAGAACAATGTTACGTCAAATGCATTTCCGTCACCATAAAAAACAGATATTCAACCTAAGTTACTCATTAATTTCAAAACTGGACTTCATATTACCGTACATTTCTTCAAATTCAAATTACAGACTGGCTGACTTTCTTACCGTAGTCATGACTGCTCTGTTGCGCGGATCGCCTCTCGTTTGTTCTCGACTCCATGAATCACACACAAACCTTCACTATAACCTCACTCTATGGGTACGACCCACTTTCTGTCAGCCTAAGCACGTATAATACCAACGTCTGAAGACAACACGAGACTCGCCATTGGCTGGTGAAAGTCGACAGCTGCTGGAGGGGATAGAGACGTGGCCAGGGGACACCAAACCTGGAAAATGTGATACACCAGTTCACTCACTGACCTGTTCCTTCAGGCTGTGATCTCATGGCCGAGCAGCTAAGAAATAACTTCCTGCCGACAAGACGATAATGTTACTCGTTGTTCATTACCGAAGCCCAACGGCCCCTATCATAACACACACAAATCCAGTCAACACCCTCCAATCCACTGCACCAATATCTATTTTAATATTATACTCCATCTACAATTACTTCTTCCAAATTATCTCTTTCC
>NW_019059822.1:842142-854989 GCF_000696155.1 Zootermopsis nevadensis
TTTTTCACCTCTTCTATGGATGCCAAATGACCTAATTTCATCCTTAACTTGATCAATTAGCACCAATTATTATAGGCATTCAACATAAACAATATCGTTTTTATATTTCTAATTGTCTGATAATAAAAAGTCACAATGCACCAAAACATACATCACTCAAACATACCTGCACACACGTCCTTCTTGATTCTACATCATCGTTTCATCTCTCAACTCTTCCTTAATTTTTAATACCATCACACGCTCTTTCCGATATAAAACATTTCCAAATACGCATTAACATTTTACTCATTAAATATTAATACATAATTCACGACAATAAAAGCTTGGTCAAAATGTAATTTCCGAGTTCATATACATACTGTGTCTGGATAAGTGCCGAAATGCATCGCGTCATATCCTTAAGTTTGATCCCGAGAGAAACTCGTGGCAATGGACACCAAAGTACTACGACTGTTACAGAAGACGCGCAGCAAAGCAAATAAACAGCCGGGGGTTTTTCATGTTTCGGGTTGCACAAAAATTTTGATAATTAAACAACTCTCCGTATTTAAATAAAATTCATGTAAGTTGTGTCAAACATACCTAAATGTGCCTACAGAAGTATTTATTTACATTGGTTGATATATTACATGGAAAAATAATCATTTAAAATGTTAAAAACACGATTTTATGTATAGCTCAATCACTTTTATCAAAAACAGCTAGTAACAATGCGTCTCACGGCGCCACCTCCCGTTCTGTCAACTACAGCGCCAACACTTCATGAATAAAATATGAACAGGGGGGAAAAATACTTTTAAAACCATTTTTAAATATAATTTATTTTACACCACCCAGTATAGGGTATAAAGTAAACATTAAAATTTGAACGTGAACAGGTGTTACGAACGGGCAAACATTCCATAACATAATCCCACGACTTCTGAATACGACTCATAATAAAGTTGAGGGTGAAAGAAGGTATAAGGTAGACTATGGTTATGGGAGTATGGGCTCAATTTTGAAGGGAAAGTAAAAATCTGTATTTGCGATAATAATACAATACTACATCTGCCATTCATTCATATAACAAGCTCAAAAATTGTAATCCATACTGGAATACATATAAGCTAATGGTTTCTTTGAAACCTCACGATTTTCCTCATCTGCCATATTGTTACCATAGCTCACAGGAAATATAAAAGTACAATTCTGAGGTCGTGCACAACAGCACAGCCTCCACGTCAAATTTAATCCAAATCCAATCGGTGGCTCTCGAGTTGAATCGATTGGACAGGCGGATGGACACGACCAGCCCAGCCCACAATGCGTTCCCCCTATTAACAAAAACGGGAACGCAGAAAGCCTCCAAAACAATATACATCTTCTGTATACAGACACCAGAAAACGCTTCCAAAATGTTCACAAGAAAATAATTTAAGTAAAGAGATATTGAATTTTAAATTATTTACTTGTATAATGTTTATCATTTGACATGCAAACTTACTTTCTAAATATAGCAAGAAGCACAATTAGAATTGTCAAACAAGAGATAAGTTCAGTCACACATGGGTTTCATTATGTGATTTTAAGTGCTCACTTCTAGAAAACTCCTTCTTACACAAATCACATTTATACGGTTTCTCACCGCTATGTATGCGTTGATGTCTCTGTAAATTTGCACTCTGAGAGAAATCTTTGCCACAAACATGACATTTATATGGTTTCTCACCCGTATGGGTGATATAATGCTTTTTTAATATCTCATTTCTCGTAAACTCCCTAAGGCATATGTCACATTTGTGTGTCTTTACTCCTATATGACTCAGAGAATGAATCCTGAGAGCAGCGCTCACAGAAAATGCTTCGCTACAAATGTCACACTTATGTGGCTTGTCTTCAGCATGTGCACGGCAGTGACGCTTTAGACTCAAACTGGTCGTAAACTTCTTACCACACAAATCACATTTGTAAGGTTTCTCCGCCTTGTGCAAACGACAGTGGGCTTTCAAATCAACTTTCTGCGTGAAGACTTTATTACAGACATCACATTTGTAAGGGTCTTCCCCCACAGAAAATACTTCAAGATGAGAGTCACAATTATTTTTCTCCTGAGAGTGAGCAAGCATTTTTGAACTAATGTTCTCTGCACATCCAACGTCTACGAGGTTATCAATGTCAGTGGCACATTCTTGTCTGCCGAAGTGATGTTCACTAAAATACACAATGAACGAACAATTTGAAAGAATTTTTTCAATTCCTGAGTAAGTATATTTGATTATAACACAATGATCTTAGAACTTACAGAAACTTAACGCCTTTTATTAAAAGTTACTAGCAGCAACAACAAATTACAGATTATGAGAAAAATACGATATCCAGACGTTCTGTTACACAATGATTCATATCAACTAAAATGGCTATACAGGGTGTTTCTGAAACAAATGACACCACTTTAGGAGCATGTTCTATGCACAAAACAATTAAACAGTCTGTGAAAACATGGGTCCCTGGACACTTTGTCTTCAGTCATGGCCCATTTTATTTTGGAAGGAGAAGGATAAAAAATGGTGTTACAATCCATAAGGTCAACGCTGAAATTTTCACTGCCATGAGCATCTTAAATCTCATACGGCTTTAGCTAAGCTGCGTAACAAGTTTCTGTGCTGTAAACAGCCCTATCATTTGCACACTTCCTTCTCAAAATAACGTCGTACGTGCCACTTACCTATCAGTACTCTCTTCACGTTCTTCAGCAGTTACTTCAGCCTTCAGCTCTTCCTTGATTTTAATGCCATTCCAAGATTTTTCCTGGTGGTATCAAACAAAGCTTAATGCCTGCATAATTGAGTGCTTTTGTGAATGAGTAATAAATTAACACGTGTTGTAACAGAGGGTAATGCCCACTTGTTGGTTAACTAAGGTGAGCATTCTTTACTATGAGGACTGTCACATCACCCACGAAAACAGAAACTTTAAAATTAGTCTACTTTGCTTACATCCACTTGATCATGTCATATGGAATTATTTTATGGGGAAACCCAACAGACAGCAAAAAAAATATTTTACAATTGAAACAAAATCATTAGAAAAATGACAGGGACTGAAATGAGAGCCTCATGTATGAAATTATTTATGAAATTTAATATTCTTCTACTAGCCAGTGAATTCTTGCTCTCATTAACATTTATTCTGGATGACATAGAAGATTCTCAAATAAACTCAGACAACCACAATATAAGTACAAGATACAGATATAACCTTCTTGTGACAAACACTAAACTCAGTAAGTATCAAAAAGGAGTTTATTGTACTGGAATAAAGCTATTCAATAATCTACCACTCACTATAAAAAGTATAAAGAAGTTTTAGCCAGCACCAAAAGAGAATCTCATATCTCACTCCTTTTACACCACAGAAGAATTTACCTCAGCCAAAAATACTCAGTTATTATAAACACATATAAGCAGTAGTAGGTATGTTTTATGCATAATTATTTTTTTCAATACTGTAGTTGACTGTAAATTACTGTCATAACTATTTAATTTATATTTGTATTAGAAACAAGTATTGTATTTGTGCTGTGACATGTTCTACGTCCTTGCTTTGCCCTATGAAAAATTCATGGAATGTAAAATAATTTCTATTATAAAACTATTACTCACTGCAACTCCACTGTTTACTGCAATAAATGTGAACGGTGCCAGAAACTGCTCCTTGTTTGCATCATTAAATTCATCTTCATGAAGTGAGGCTACTGGGTCTAAATCTGGTTTCACTCTCATGCCATCCACATTCTGACCTAAAATACAATTTTTTGTACAATTTTGCTTCATAACTTCCATGGCTGATGTTCTAATGATACAAAAATAGAAAAAAATGACATCTCACTACCTCCTTTACACTGCACTGACGAATATTCTTCTGATACACCATCTTCTCTTTCAGCATTAAACTCACAAATCTCTTGACACAATTCAGGCTTGACTTTCATCACATTCATGTTGTGCTGTAAAAGTAAATATATTCATATGAGGTACTGGAATACAAATCTCTCATGAGACTTAAAGATTAATTGGGTTAGTACACACCTGACACAAAAATACACAATCCCAAATCTTTCTATTTTGCACCTCAATCCAACTAATGAACTACGTATGATAGCTACATGAACATACATACACAAATTATATATATATATACACAAAACAGATCGCCCGAGGACTGTACTGCATTCAGTCGCCATGGAAGCTTCAAATACTACGTTCGTACAACAGTTTACTTAATTATAATATACCTTACAAATTAACTATAAGACACAATTACCTGATATTCAACACAACAGAATAGAAACCCCTTACTTTACTTCCTTACTAATTTTTAAGACAGTGAATAAATCATGCTTATTTAGATACCTCTCACTTTATGTTCGATGATATTCGACATTTGAATCAAAACTGCCGTGATCGATCTGCCACATAACCTACGATTGTGTATGTAACTCTATGGACACAGGTCCCATACTGTACACCTCATTTACGCAAACAGGAAACCAAACAGATTGTAAAATATAAAACCTAACATCCTCTGCGAAGCCTTAGAACATTTTGTTTTACAAACAACGCCGACTGCACATTCCTCACGTTGGAATCGCGCGTTGGTACCGACTGCCATCTATGAACAAAACTATAAAGCAGTGACCTTCTATGAAAGATTTCCGGAGCCAAGTCCTTTAACCCCAACCTCCATTCAGGTCCACAATTTCATCTATGGCACTTTTAGTCTGAGAACGCTCAAAACATGTCATCTATAACTCACGAGAACTTTTACTCATTATTTTCATCACAATTAAACACCCTTTGACATACTGTCTTCTGGGATGGTGCTTACTGCATCTATCATCAGAATACATGGCACAGCATCCCAGGCGACAGAACATCTTCATACTTGCCATCATGAGAACCTGAAATTTCACTCAGAATTAAATCTTGTTAGAAACAATGAATGATCCATCTGCTTCTAAATGTAATTTACCTGTCTATAGTGGCTGTTAGAAATTTCAGACATAATTGTGGAATTTTCATCTTTTATCTACTGGCAACACAGAGCTCTGATTAATATTTTTTGACAATTCTTCAATCATGTCTACATACTGATCTGTAGCCTACTTTCCTTCATAACCAACAATCAAAATTGTGTATACATAACACACAGTCACAAAGAGAGATGAATGCAAAATTCTGATTGCTGGCATGAAATTCTTAAGAAAATATTACAAAAAAGAACTAGAAATCGTAACATTAAACATAAGGAGAGTGTATGAACTGTAAAGAAAATGTGAAATATTTATATTAACTGGGCATGTTTAAATAACAACAGCCACAGAGTAAAAAAAATATATATGATTTCAAGACCGTGGAGGAAAACACTCACGAAGCTGAGATATAATAGGATGCACAAGGAAAGAGAAGGTGTTATCAGGAAGAAGCTGAATGATGTGTCTAACAGAATTTTTGTGAGAAATTTTATTTACACAGCATCGAAGTCAGAATGCTTCTGCTTTATACTGAGGTCAGAGTAAGTTATTTCTGCACGTTATAAAATAAATGGGGGATGAATCAGATCAGTCATTTCCATCTAATAATTCACAATTTTCAAAGTTTCATCTTTACTTTCCTACACTCCTTAGGCACAATAGTGCCCTCCTTGACACAAATGAGTGTCCAAAAACAGCTCAACTGAGACTTATACCACACTAAGGCAACATTACAGAAAAATCTGCATCGCAAACCAACATTATGTAAAGAAACAAATATCCTCGCAGAAAAAAATTGGGTGAAATATTACCACAATATGGCCTCGACAATAACGGGTCTTCTTTTGAGAAAGGTACTGTGATGTCAGAGCCAACCACCATGTTTTTACTCACATTATAAAGAATAAATAAAATATGCACAATTTGCGAACCTTGGTTTACGCAGCAAAATGCAGACTCTCATATATACAAGAAAAGTCAACATGATATTGAAATGTGACGATAAACTACAATATAATATTGATTACTCACCGAAACAAGCTGGAGTCGCCAGAATAATGGTATATCATTACAATGACAGGATTCTCGTCATGTGTCAGCCGTCGTTCCTTATGTCTCTAAGCAAGGTGAAATCGCTTCCAGTGTCGATACACAGCATAGTACTGGTCTTGGACCTGGAGTATTAATGCAGAGAGTTTGACTGGCGCTGTTTATCCCTGTAGATTTCCCTGTAGGGTGTCAAAGCTAACGTTAAGTTCCTTCCAAACTGTAAACTCCGCTCAACATTTGGGTCCATATCCATTGCCTCCTGGGTCAGTCGGTCAGCAAGAGTGAAGAAATGAGCCAGTCTCTTCAGTGTCAATTTATCCTTTTGCATTACATCTTGATTCTCTGGTTCTCTTTGCGTCAGCTCCACTAAATCTTCCACGGACAGCTCTTCTTCATGAGACTGGAGAAGGTCCATGATATCTACCTCTCGTAAGTCCTCAAATCCTTCCCCTGCAACCTTCTGACCGAGGCTAACAATCTCGTGTACTTCTGAATATGGGTTCACGCATCGTCTCATGTCGTGGACACATTCTTTCCATAACTTTTTCCAAACAGCATTCATGATGCTGACATCAATTTCATTCCAGGCACAACTTATGTTCTTAACGGCATGCAGGATGTTGTAACTACGCCAGAACTCACGAACCGATTGCTTACCGCATTGTTCAGATCCATTCGGCAACTGGGAGAATATCAGTCGCAGATAATAAACCTTAAAAATTGCTATAACGCCCTGATCCATGGGCTGTATTAAGGAAGTGGAGTTGGGAGGCAAAAACATTACTCTGACATTAGGATGTAGGTCATTCAAGTGTGCAGGGTGTCCTGGGGCATTATCAAGGACAAGCAAAGCCTTAAAAGCAATGCCAGACGCATGGCAGTATTGCTCTACTTCCACACAAAAACAAGTGAGAAACCAGTCTTCAAACAATTTTCCAGTTACCCACGCCTTTCTATTTGATCTCCAATGAACTGGCAGGTTTTGAAGTCTTCCACCTTTCAAGGCTCTTGGAGTTTGGGAGTGGTACACCAGTAAAGGTTTACATTTAAAATCACCCTCAGCATTACCACATAACAAAACAGTAAGTCTGTCCTTCGCCGCCTTAAAACCAGGGGCAGTCTTTTCTTCTTTTGATATGAACGTTCTACTTGGCATGCGTTTCCAGAATAAACCAGTCTCATCCACATTAAAAACTTGCTGTGGCCTGTATCCTTTAGCAGTGACAAGAGCCTTAAAGTCATCTGAAAAGTCGTACGTCGCAACGTCATCTCCGCTGCCAGCATCGCCCTTTAGCTTGATGTGCAGATTTTGACGTTTCTGGAACTTATCAAACCAACCTTTACTTGCTGCAAAAGGCTCTGCAGATGAAGAACCAGTGTTCCTCTGCTGTAAGTGCTCATACAGTCTCAGAGCCTTCGTGCGAATGATGCGAGAGTTAACTTCCATCTTCTTTTTATTCCTATCTTCAACCCAGATCGCCAGCATCTTTTCGATTTTTTCAAGCAGTGGATTTCTCACCCTGACAGTTTTCTTTGCAGCTAATGAGCATGACTGAGCAACGGAGTTTCTAATTCTTTCCGCATTCTTCTTTATTGTGCGTATGCTCGACTCATTCATATTATACAGGCGCCCAAGTGACGCAGCAGTCTCTCCATTCTCAAGCCTCTGTATAATATTAAGCTTTGTTTCAAGGGTTAGGACAGTCCTTGCTCTCTTCATAGGAGCATCCATGAAGTGCCTAAACAGAAGAAAACTATAAATATGGGTGTCATAGCTATAGATATCATGTGCGTCTGTTCCTTTGGAATTTAAAAATTAATGAACTGTGCACTCACCTGTCCACAAACATTTTGGATTCATCTACAGTTACTTCATCCTTTAATTCCTCTTTTATTGCATTAACATCAATTGACTCTTCCTGGAATAAAACATATTAATTACTTTGTATGTGTCATAAAACACACTCGAAGACTAGAAATGGTACTATAATGGACTATACAAGTGTTTTACAAATATAAACAAAATCACATAATGAGATTTTAAGTTCTCATGGACGAGAATATATTGATGCTGGTCTTCTAGTGCCTTGTGGACTTGTAGATAGATATCAACCGTTTCAGAGTTATCTCCCTACAAGTCGCAAGGTGTAACAACAATGACAGTTATTAGATTCTTCTGCAGCTGATCAATTGGTGTCAGTGAAGTAAGATGTCTTGAGACAGTGACATAATTGAAAATAATTATATTTACCTGATATTCATTCTTCACTTCAACAAAATTAAATGGCTCTGAAATCTGCTCCTGTTTGTCAGTGAACTGAACTTCAACAAGTGAAAGTATTGGTTCTGTCTCATTGTCCGATAAGGGTTCCTCCTTTATTTCACCCATCACTCACTCTAAAACAATCTATGCATGTCATCTATAACATAGCATCCTACCAACAGAAGTAAATTGAACTATAACATTCTATACAAAATTTTAGAATGCTTTAAATTATGTCATACTAAAGCCCAAATATCTAATGTTCTTACTTTTGTGGTTTCCCTTTAGCGCCTCTACATGAATAGCAGAATAACATTAAAAGAGGCAGCTTCTTCCCACAATCCTTTCAACTCAGCACTGATAATTATCCCCATTCCATACTACCTCAGCACAGCACTTCATAAAGAGCAATAAAATAACCAATATTATTATCAACATAAACTACTACTACAGATGGTTAAGTTCCACACACTTCCCTCCAATAAAATCCAGTATTGAAAGGTGGAGCCATAACACACAAACTGGTCAATTTCACCAAAAATAACGAAATATTACGAATTAAAACTCACCTTGAAGTTGATTGTTATAAATCAATGAATGATGGCAATGCGAACGGTTCTAACAATTCGAACTACGGAAATACCTGCAAATTCTATGATAGAATTTTCAATATTATGTCATCTAAATTATTACTACATTGGCTTCGTGGGAATTAACCCCTGAGAACGGTCTCTACTTACACATCCGTACACTGCGAGATAAAAACGATTATATTTGCGACGACAAGCCGCAACTCTTAATGTTATTTTGTGACTATAACAAATGATTAGTAATTATTTAGATATGACAATTTAAATACTATCAGTGCTGTGGAATCTGGATTATTATTTGAACACGTGTATTAACATTCTTATCACACCGAACTGAACTATAATAACAACACACTGACCGACATGATTTAAAACCAGACTGTAAACATGGTCACAGTAAGTAACGTGTGTTCCTAGGCATATGGTGTGACGACTTGCGTGATCATATTCAACCTGACACACTCAGGACTAATCAATTTTAATATTGCAGAATTTTACGAAAACTTGCAAATCAATTCTTTTTCCATTTGCATTAGAGTTTTGACGACACAAAGGTCTCAATATTTTCTCGAGATAATGTCAATACTTTCGGATGTGTCTGTTCGAATTTAATAACTAAATAATGGCTGGTGCTCCTCGTAAACACCACAGAAATGTTGGCAGACTTCTACTAAGACTACATGAAAAATCACAGAAGACAGTCATCTTTATACTGGCTACCATGAGAACCTGAAATATCACCTTCGTGGTTAGTTCACTTTTAAAAATCTCTTACCTTGTCTTACAAACTGGGTTTGAGAGAACTTCAGCAATACAGAACACAACACTGGAGATTATGTTCAGAATTTCATTGTCTTCCATCACAATAAATAAACAAATAAATAAGTAAAGTTAATCAAAATAGGATATGTTGAAAGGAAATGGGTGTTCAATAAACTTCTAGTAGGCCTACTGCTTAAAAATTGATTGTAGTTTTGCAGCAAAAAAATAAGTCATACAAAAATATTCATGTAAAGTTGCAAAAATAAAATCCCTGAAATCACTTTTCACATCCTGAAAACTCCAAACTTGGATTCAGGGATTGGAGCATTGAGAGCAGCACTAAGGCTGAGTCCCAATACAGCTCGAGAGTCCACTGGATCGATAACTCCATCATCCCACAGCCTATAAAATAGCGGTAACTTGATTATTCACATTGCACATTTACAAAAACACTTTTACAACTCAACCTTTATCATGTGGAAAAAGGAGACTTAATACCCCCATATGAAACCAGTACCTGGCACTGGAGTAGTAAGGGCTTCCCTCTGCCTCAAACTTCTTGATGATGGGATCCCTGAGGGCCCGATCCTCCTCATCTGTCCACTGTAACAGCGAAAAATTATATCGTCACAGCAACTCTGGTTCTCTAGCATGTGAGAATGCAGGTTTACACAACAGCAGATACAAAGATGTCTTCTAGGATAAGTTTACTTATGTTTCAGTGGTGCTTACAGTAAGTACCTCTAAAAAAATGGCCGCAGAACAGAATAAATAAGCCTTGGACCTGCCTGTCAACATACCATGACTTGATAAATACTGCTGCGTCACTCACCTGCTTGCCCTGCCGTTCTCGTATCTGGTGGGAGATCTGCGCCAGCACACCCGCAGCCTGCTCCCCACCCATTACTGAGATGCGGGCATTGGGCCACATATACAGGAACCTTGGACCATATGCCTTCCCACACATGCCATAGTTCCCAGCCCCAAAGGATCCTCCCACTATGAGAGTCAATTTTGGGACCTGTGCACATGATACGGCTGTCACCATCTTGGCACCGTGCTTTGCAATACCATCTGCTTCTGCATCACGCCCCACCATGAAGCCTGCAGGTAACACAATGTCACAAAATTGAGAAACCTTCAACTTCTTCTTCAGTACCACGGACTAGGTCTATCGACCTGATACGGATCAAAACTTTTATACTGCCAACAAGACGGAAAAATAGACACAACCTTCTGGGTGACATGACAAAAAGCGCAGGGTTTTTTTCATGCCCAGTGAATATTCTCCTAAAGGGAGAACATCAGGTCTTGTATGCTTCCTTGGTTATCTGTATGGACCTATAAGTCTGCCATTAGCATATTATTTGCCGTAGTGTTGTCATTGCTCACTGTTCCGTGAACTGTTTTCGTCATCTCGTAAGTTCTTTTACCAAAACACAAGTCTCTATTTGAATGTGGGCAGACCTGTGCGTGTTCGTTCACCGAATATACATCTCATTACAACCAGCTTTGAACGAAGTAACTCACCAGTTATATTCTGCAAGAAAAGCAGTGGTATCTGGCGCTGACAACACAGCTCCACAAAATGGGCCCCCTGCACATAGCACAATAACAGTTCACACCTACAATTTCCATTGCTGAAAGACTATAAGATATAATCCACATAATTTAAATACATAAATTTAAATAAGATATGATTATGCAAATAACTGATTTTTTCTACAACATTTATGATTTTTACGCTACCTTTAGAGCAGACTCAGAGAACAAAACACCATTGTTACCCACTATACCCAATGGATAACCATAGAGCCGTGCAAACCCAGTTACTAGAGTCTTTCCATAGCGGGATTTAAATTCGTCGAATCTGGAGCCATCCACAATACGAGCAATCACCTGCAAACAATTTAAGAAATATACTCCATTATATAGTGTTCCTAATCAAAATTCTACATTACTTCATCACACAATTCACAAATACACAGTTTCATTGCGGAAAAGAAAGCTCCGTATATTTAATTCCATTAACGTATTTACATGAAAGACAAAACCTGTCTTCATGCTGGCAAATCAGTCCATCAGTATTGCCAAACTGAAGGTGCCATCAACAAACCTCTTTAAAATTCAGACATAAAACGTATGTTTATTACTCACGTACTTGGACAGTATTTCTCTTGACAAAATATGTTCCTGATTACATGCTAATTTACGTGCGTATTAACTGAGAAAATGATTAATGACTAACACTTAGCTAATTAAAATTTTTAACAGAGTGACAGCATTAACTTTTTAAACAAAACTAACAAAGTAACAGAAGTCAGTCCAACAAACAGCAGCAAAATAACCTCTCTGATGTCAAAACTCCTCTTGAGATTTCCCCCTACAATGCCATAGAGGTCATCCAATGGATGAATAGGTGGGTCAGGGAAGGAAGCTGTTGTCTGAGGAACCTTCTGTCTGTTGAGATTCTTCATAATCTGCCTTGTGAGGTACAGAGCATGTTCGTCATCCACAGCAAAGTGATCCGTCACCCCTGACGTACTGCAACACAATTTATTTCAAGCTCTTCAACTGATTCATCACAGCCTGCATTTTGATAAAAGACTCATGAAAATGAATGGTTAATAAACTGGATTAATTATACAGAAACACAAACACAACTCTTATGGGAAAACTTTCCTTGGACATCGCTATTGGTCCTATATCAAAAATAAATGTGTGTGTATACGCACACGCGTATATTAAATTTCAGAGGCAGCTGCTCCCATCTCTGTTGCAACGCAGCAATAAAGAGCCTCACGGCGCAACTACCCAAAGAAAACAATGACAAATAGCCTCTGTCAAGATCTACACCTCAATATTTTGTTTCCAAATATATTATATAATTGTAACAGTATACTTTGAAGGGTTCTGACGATAGTCTACTACAGTCTGGATTGTTGGACTGAGGTTACAAAATTACACAACATTTTAAGGGAAGATCAGGCCTCAAAACGAAGTCCAGAAACCTAAGAATCCAAATTTTAACTGTATTAAGAATTTAAATAATTCAAGGTTGCTTCACACACAATTCAATTTTTTTACTTAATCCCATTTTCTGCAGAAAATGTCCTCAATTTATTGCTTATTCAGTTAATAGATGGAATCATATTTTGCTTTATT
>NW_019059822.1:855421-884671 GCF_000696155.1 Zootermopsis nevadensis
CTTCTTTAATTGCAAAAATATAACTTGTACAATACCTTCATTTCTATGCACAAAAAAATAATATGCATGGACGGACTAAGACAAACCATGAAAACTTCAGTCTAGATAGTTGATGCTCAGGCCAAATTACAAACCCAGGACTTCCAGAATATGAAGTATGAGAGGTAATCATCTGACTATGATGTTCGGAGCAGGAAACAAGAAATACCTGCAGTGAAGATCAGCACCACCCAGATCCTCCGCACTGACTTCCTCTCCTGTTGCGGCCTTCACTAACGGGGGTCCTGCTAGGAATATAGTGCCTGTTCTTTGCACTATCACACTTTCATCAGCCATTGCAGGCACATACGCGCCACCAGCAGTGCAGTTTCCCATTACAACCGCAACCTGCAACAATACAGCAGTTCTCAGGCGGAAACATGCAGGTTACCTTGCTAGCCAAAAGAGGGACAAGCGAGAAGGAGGGTCAGAACAGGTATCGCAGGTAACATTTGCTCATAGTACTGTATGCAGTGACACACGTCAGCAACGGATAACACCAATACAAACACGTAAAACAAAGTAATTTTCAGTATGTAAGTAATTATTACCAGCAAGTGGCTCAAGTAGTTGGTACATCACCTGAGAAATTCCTTGTGCAGACATTGTTGCCTGGTTGTAGAAGATACGTCCAAAATGATTGCGGTCTGGAAACAATTCTGCTTGGTATGGGAGGTTTGCTCCACCCGAATCCACCAGATATATGCACGGTAATCTGTTTTCTAGTGCTATCTCCTGTGCTCGGAGGTGCTTCTTCACTGTCACAGGGTAGTACGTTCCTCCTTTCACCGTTCCATCATTAGCGACAATCATGCATTCAGACCTTGAAACAGCATAAATGCAGCTTTAAGAAATAGAAATCAAGCAAATTTTACAACAGCATAATTAGTACTCCCTTGTGATATTTGAAAAGTCCCAGTATCAAATCTCAGCCCAGAGAAATGTTAAACAACATAGTTACACAGAAACAAGCCATGACCGGTAGTTTTAAAGAAAAGCCCTCACAGCACAGTTATCACTCACCCCGCCACCCTGCCAATGCCTGTGACTATACCCCCTGCAGGGACAATGTCATCTCCATATATATCATGGCCGGCAAGCTGTGACAACTCCAGAAAAGGTGAGCCCGGGTCGAGAAGCAGGTTTATACGGTCCCGAACTAACAACTTTCCTCTTGATGTGTGCCTCATCCTGGCCTTTTCTCCAGCTCCCTGTACCACACGCTGCACTGTAGCTTGCAGTTCTGCCACCAGTTTCTTCATGACTACATAATTCTCCTGCAACCAACATACCAGTGACAAAACATATTGTGAGGTTAAACTTCTCACCAAACAGAGGGAAAAGTAATGCAGGAAATGATACATGAAATAACAATGCCATTCAGGCCATCTGGGAGACTCTTAGACACCCCACTTAACATCTACTCACATGATAATTCCACAATGAAATTACTAACTCCACCGACCTGTATGGTTCAGAGTGTATCTTTAGAAATTAATAGTCGCAAATCTGGTAAAGAAATTACCAACTTGCTATGAAATCATAGTTACAAAACTTCACAAATGGAACCTGTTGTGTTGCAGTCCACACATTCTACTCGTTTAAAACAGTTTAACACTGTCCCCGAACTATGACTTTGCATGAAAATTATTTCTCAGTCTTAACGTGCCCTTCATGTGTAAGACATTAAAATAAAAAAAAAAATCCTCCCCGGCGGGGAATCGAACCCCGGTCTCCCGCGTGACAGGCGGGGATACTGACCACTATACTACCGAGGACCACAATAACCAACATTAACTCTAACCCAGATATCATACATGGTTTACTAAGTAATTCAATACAATAATATACCCCCACTTCCCATCATCTTCTCTTCAATTTCTCGAGCAAATTAATGTTAACACTTTTCACGTTTGTAGGTAAACTAGTTTTTGGGCGCCTTATTTGTTAATTACATACATCATGTAACGATCATTTAAATTAATGATATAAACGACCTGGAAATGTTTTGAAAAAGTTGAAATAAGTTATTTTCCTACAAGATAGCATATCTTTAGTTTAATTTTATGTCAGCTAACATTATATTTTCTCCTACTACCTCATACAGTTTATCTCGATTTGAATCTAGTACATCCCACCTGATAATCCGGCAGGCTTTTGTCAGGAGTTGAACCGATGACAGTCGCTTCTTTGGTGTAGTAATTATGTTTCAATAATTTGTTTATAAAAATACAGCGTGTTGTTCTTTGTAATATCATTCTTTGTTTTAAGGTTTCTGAACAACAAAAACATATGACCTATCTCATGCGAACGTATACGGCCATGTAAAACGGTGAAGTCAGTATAGACATTGCCATTCTTCTCAATGTCTTACACCATAGTAGTTTATGCTCCAGATAATTAAAATTGACGTATAAAGGCAAGATTTTATTATGAGTCGTTTTTAACTTTCTACTATTCATCTACCCTGTTCCATCCTCTAATTTGACTAGTTATGTTGCTAGTCTCTATAGGACGCACTTCCTGTCCTACTCAGCTGATAATTTTAGGAATCGAATATGCTGTCTGGAAGGATTTCACAATTTGCAAGGAATTTCATTACTTCAGCCTCCAGGAGAAGTGAACATGACCATGGGGGAATTCCAGGAAAGGTAAGAACAACTGTGACAAACATTTGCAATTACAGTAACTGTGAAGGCCAAAGTGGGAAATTAATCCCCATTCTGAATAGCTGCACATTGGATGGGTGTAGATGCATCCCTGAACTAAAACTAACCCCTACTCCGAGTCTAGCCACTTGTAGGATCAGAGATAAAGACCCTAACTTGAGACTGAGGGTATGATAAAATTCCGCATCTGGTATATTATTTATCTTTATGTTGTAGTTTGTACAAAGGCAAGTGGAATGGAGAACTGAATGTGAATTAATAGCTGTTAATTGTATAGGATATTCTAGATAGAAAAATAGTGTAACAATAGCATTGTCAGTGGGGACTCTGAATGTTAAATGTTGTGCCCCACAATTTAATTCATCTTTGCCCTGTTCTATGGTGTTGCCTGGATGATCAAGATATCTGCTTGGAATATGTTTCTCAGTAGAATTGGAAGCTGGATCATGCACCAGTTACATGCACTGTGACTCGGCAGACTGAGCTTCTGCTGGTTTGTTAGGAGACCTCATTTGCACTGATTGGTCACTCACAAAGAGCACACCTCAACTCTGTTGCCTTTTCTACTGAAAAATACTACAGTAAGCAGGATGTGGAAGAAGTTAAAGTTTGTGATGGGAAAATTTAATTTTTTTCATATCTTAAAGGTATAAACCCCCCCATGTTACAAGTCAGTGATGATCTTTGTAACAATTATTTATTTTAATCCGTCTGATCACAATATTTAAAATTTCTTATAATTAAGATAATAAAATATCATTCATGTTCCGTATCGATTGATCGATTTACATTTCGGAACATCATCGATCAATCGATACAGAACATGGATGATATTTTATTATCTTAATTATAAGAAATTTTAAATATTGTGATCAGACGGATTAAAATAAATAATTGTTATAATATTCACAATATGACGCAATTACACCATCTTATGAATATTCTTTGTATTTATTTTCCAGAACATCCCATTTGACATCTCAAACCGCTACAAACTAACAGTTCTTTTCATAGCATTCTTTGGGAGTGGAGTCGGTGCACCATTTATGATACTGAGGCATCAGCTGTTGAAAAAGTGAAATATTGTACTTATGTTGGTGAAACTGTAGAAAACGTTAGTAAAGGACATCGGATGTGGTCTGGTTGCATATGAGATGAGAATTTTCTTGTATCACACATGTTGTGAGAATAGTATGCAAGTGTAGTTACTCCTCACATGTTTATTATTTAACAGACAAATGGAAATAAATTTGTACAGTACATAATCTGATGTTATCCTTTTTCATTTATTTTAACCTCTGAATATCACAGTCTTATAATTAGTATATTTTCATGGGATCTTAGATTTTGACTGATTTTCCTCAGTCCTTCCAGCTAACGAGTGAAATAGCGCGCCACTGCTTCAAAATCCTTCCTGTTATTTTTGTTATCCCTTTCCTGTATATTCCTGTTTCAGTCAGCATCCTGTTGGATATCCTATAACCTAGGCAAAGTAAGAATTTATTTGAATAAAGGTTATTGCATCCTGAATCAGCACCTTCGTCTCACCGGGAATTGACTGCCGTGAGACACGACAGGCCTTCGAACTGCCCCGTGCAGATGAACGCAATTTATATCAGGAAGAGAAGAAATGTGTTTATTCTTAGTTAACGAAGTCAAGGTTACGACAGCATACTTAATATATTAATTATATTTCAAAAGTCACATGAAGAGGTGTTGTCCAGTTTTGAATATCCAGTGGTCATATCACATTAGAACTAAAAATTTCTGGAAGATATTGAGTGAGGAAATTTATCTTACGAAATGAGATACAGAATCTCTGAAATAAACTTAAATAAAATATTTTCAGTCGTGGCTTTACAATAATATCTCGGTTTGAAAGGTATTATTTACGCTTTGGCGTAAGCAAATCACCTTCTAGACCTGCACAAGTTTGACTGCCTGTCTATCGCGTCTACCAGCTGAAGAAGTCGTGCTGCCATGATCTCAGCAGTTGACAACAGGCATTCTTTCCAGAAGGTCTTAGTCACAGATAATTTGTACGAATGTTCTTCGTACGAATGGCTAAAGAAATTCGCTTTCTCTTACTGTCCGCGACATTAATTATTTTCTGAGGCCCTCGACAAAGATAGTCAATATGGCCTGAGACAATGAAGAGGTTGTTGACCCCTGATCTAAATTATCGATAGTTCTTTTACAGGAATTTCATGTCAACGTACACTACTAGTATCGATAATTTCTATGCGCATATAGGCCTTCTAGATAGAGTAACTTTAGCCTATCTGCTACTGCAAACGTCCATCAGGCTATGATAACGCCATGTCCTGAACAGAACTTGAAACTGAGGGGTCTTCGACGTCTTCGTCCAACCACTCACCTGAGTGGGAAACAGATGTTGGTTTTATCAGATGTTATCTTACGCGTCAGTAGGCAATTAGCAGTTCGCAAACATTGACATTGTCGTCTGCAGTGTTTATTTATCGACCTTTAATTGAAGTTGAAGTCGAGTGGGAAGTGAGACGCATCCCCAAGGAATCTGACACCGCATCACAGGACAACGAATTAACCACGTTAATTTCAATTGCATTTTGTGACGTGAGTTCAGATACTACCAAAGTAAGTTAAAATATTCAGTTGTAGAGTCGTTTTTAATTAGTAGACAGATATCCAGTCCCTTGCAAGAATTCATTGTGCTCGGTGAAGGTATTTGTCATGGAAACTCTGAACTGGATAACGAAGCGCTTCAATCCTATTCACATCTTCATAATCCGTTTTAATATTATATCCACAATTTCAACAAAAATGTTACGGAAATAGATGGTTTATATAGGGAAGCAAGGTGAACGGCTGTATGAAAAGTAAATTTCCTTCTGATGCCCCGAAAAGGGGCACATGAGCCTACTATTGGCCCACAAACTCCATTCCTCATACCACTTATCTGACTGGTCAATCCCCCTCCATTCATATTAATTTATACCACATCCTCGTGTAAATAATCTACTTACATAATATTCCTAATTTCAGTCCTGATGATAGAGGCGGTGTGTTCCTCCGAAACTTGGCAACACAACCACCTTGTACGAGATTCAAACACAGAAAAGCAATTAGTTTGGCTGGTTGTTAGCCAGGTTTATAAGCTCTAAACAGGGTGACCACCCTTTGTCAGCTGTCAGTGACAACTTATACAAAAATACTCGTACTGTCGTACTCATAAACGACTAACGAACAAATATATCGATTTATATCAGTTAGAAATATAAATACTGCTGAAAATAAACAAAATTCAATTCGGGTTTGAGGTTCTCCTGGTGGTGAGTACGAAGATGGCCATCTTCTGAGTTGTAACGCCGTGTAGTCTGGTAGAAGTTTACCAAATTCTCGTCCTGAAGATGGAGGCAGCAAGGACCTCTGAAACGTTCGTAAACTTCTACCAGACTACACGGCGCTACAAACCAGAAGACGGCCATCTTCAAAATAAAATTCGTTCCATTAACTTATCACGTAGACCCGTTCCAATTTTCGCCGAAATTTTGCCTAATGGCGCGAGAGATTAGCCGTGTAGACTGGAGGATCGGAAGGAGTGGTCTCCCTATTGCTTTTACGCCGAAATATACTTAATATGACTTGGAACATCTGTTATTTGAGAATGATGACGCATTTTAAGAAGTACCGGAACACGAGTGGGACTTGTAAGGCTTCAATCGCTTTATAATGGCGGAGATGGAGGCCTATAAACGGCGTCGGGACGCAGCTGTGGGCTGGAGAGCTGCATGCAATACTGGCACGCGAGATTATTTGTCTAGAGTAAATTAAAAGGCAAACAATCAGGAGCTGAATAAAATATATGGACGTAAGAGTCCAGAAATAGAACGTGAAGGACTTCGTGGTTTACACAGCTTACTTGCCAGTGTTAATACGATCAAATCGAAGAAATTGTCATGTATCTCGGGTAAAGAAAATCTTTGCAGCTGAAATTACACAGAATCCTGGTAAGGTCAAACAGGTCACTTAACTCTTAGAATCCCGAATATTATCTAAATATTATTTAATAATTCCGTCCGTACCGCGAAGAAAACACAACTCTTCACCATTACAAAGATCGACTGGTTAACCCTTTGAAGCCTGAGTTCGCCTAAATAACATTTAAGAATTCAGTCCGTACCGCGAAGAAAACACAACTCTTCACCATTACAAAGATCGACTGCTTAACGCTGTTTAAGGAAATAATCGCTATTTAGTTTGATAATCACACGAAACTTATAAATACACTCTATAAGCGAAATTCAAAAGCACTGATTGTTAAAGCATGTGGTACATATAGTTACCAGTAGAAGTTACACGGTTAATAGAACACCGAGAAGGAACAGTCACTCGGTTAATCGTCTATGGAAACCAGACCTTCACAACCGAAGTCTTAATCAAAACCTGTGGTGTCTTAGAACAGGCCACTCTAGATTGTATTGTGATGCTGCAGATCCTAAACGTATTTGAAATCGGCGAAATTATTTTCTCGACATGCGCCACTGTTGCCCGAAAGCTCGTCTACCTGTTGAAGGGTTGAGATCAGGAATCGAGTCACGCTGCAATCAAGAAAAGAGCGTCTTCATTTGTTTTTATTAGCTGTGTGCGTCGCTTTCAGGGGACTGTGAGACTGTCACTGAGTGAGTAGTGTAATATACGGCTAATCTTGTATATCGCGACCCGTCAGACAACGACATTGCTGTGAGATTAGGTTTCGTGAAAGATTTTGCGTGCATAATGTTATTTTCAAGTTGACGAAATGTCGATATGGTGTCTTCAGGATCAAAGGAGCCAAGGCATCGAGTTAAACTGCTTTGTTCTCGATATTAGCTTTGCTGTTTATTCTGAAAGTGAGGACACAGGCTTTTGAAATCTGATAAACCTCTTGACATCGCGATCAAAGAACTTGTGTGAAAACACTAAGAGAGATTTCTCTGGCCACATAAACATTCCACACGAAGAAAGTTAGTCTAATCCTCTTGTCGTGGTGAATGATCTTAAATTTGCTTATTATTGTCGAAATAGTATTTTGGTTAGCACTGCACTCTAATTACATGATAAACAATTATAGGTTTTCTCAGCGCTAAAGAAATTGCACACTGCCGAATAATAAAAATATCATTTACTGACCAAAAGAGTCCCCCCCATTCTTCGTATGGATTGCATTAAAATAAAATGTGGGCTATTAAATTAATCACCTTTCTTATTTATTTCATATTTCTCCAATAATCTCTTTGTAATGCATGTATCTTCTATCCTTTGAACTGGAAGCTCGCTTAAATAATATTTAAGAATTCAGTCCGTACCGCGAAGAAAACACAACGCTTCACCATTACGAAGATCAACTGGTTAACCCTTTGAAGCCTACGCTCGTCTAAATAATATTTAAAGAATTCAGTCCGTACCGCGAAGAAAACACCACACTTCACCATTACAGAGTTAAGTTAGTTAACGCTGTTTAAAAGGAAATAATCGCTGGTCAGAATGAGAATAATTCGAAGCACATAAATACAAAACGTATTGTTACTGATTGTTGAAACAGATGGTACATATAGTTACCACTAGGCTGTAAAGGTTTAATATATTTCACAAGCAATGTAATTAATAACGGTATAACTTCATAAGTTACGCATTAAAGTGCATTGAAAGACAAATACTAAATTATTCTTATGTCATTAACCGTTTGAAGCTACGTTCGCCGTGATTCCCGGCAACTTCTCTGACTTGATTGTGATGCGGTAAGTATGCCCATTGGATTGCAGGCGTAACATCCATTATTAACACAGTACTTTAATCATTAAATGAAATTTAAGGTTCTCACTGCTGCTCTATGAAGTTGACTGGGATGTTACGTCGTGTCATAGAAATCTATCGCCCTGATGATGCACCACTGAAACGTCGACGAACTTCTATGAGACTTGTAGGACATTACGTGGATTATTATTACATTTTTTTAATTATTATTATTTGTTTATGTATTACTACTGGTCTATAGCCATTAGTTTGGCTTTCTGAGATCACCTGGTCACGTGGTAAGGACAGCAGGTTGCCTATAAAAGGCGCGCCCTTCGTGAAATCGCGGGGTAGACGCGATGGAGGTGTGGACTGCGCTGCTGCTGGTCGTAATCCAGCGATCCGTCGCATCGGACCGTGAGTAATTCTTTAGTTCAGATCAAATAATACGAGAGGTATAAAAATGTATCAGTACGCTGACGAGACACAGGATACGACAAAGATTGCCTTGTTTTTAATTCTCTCACAGAAAATAAAATATTAAATTAAATTAAACTGACTGTTATGCCACCTTCAGTTATTTACTTATTTTTAAAGTTAATTCATCATTAATTTAGTGCTTCACGAAATAAAGTTGAATAGTAACCTACGCCGTGACGTTGCGTCCGTAAAGAACGACCTGCATATCACATGCAATTGTTTATAGGCCTATGACGTTAAATTCGCTTTATTGCTCAAAGGTGCGTTGTTCCATTCCTCATATCATGACATTTAATTAATGGAGAAAGCCTGGACGGATAAATTTGTTAAGGGACTTTGGGCCTTATTGAATTATATGTATGAGTCAATAACGCCCAAAGTCCCTTAACAAAGTTTTTCGTCAATCTACAAAAGCCGTCAGTTAAATCTAAATCATAGGAGCTTAAGTTTCCAAACGAGATCATTTCTTAATTAACATGAAAAGGATTAAGTATATTAATAACTCCTATCTTCGCTTTTGAACGCTGATGAGCGCTGTAAGTTCTTGTAAAATTTTGAGTTGGAAGTTCAGTTTACACTGGACTACCATACCATTTGCGGCCGTCAGAATTTTGTGTTAATTTCGTGTTTTATGTGACGTGAAAATTCTACTTAAGTGGTTTGCTATATGTGGCATGTATAATGCAAACAAGAACAAGGCATCTACACTGAATTATTAAGTATCCAGCTCGCGTCAGTCAATTGTCTAGAAGCAAAGCTCGTGAGAGTAGGTGGAATAAATTATTGACGACGAGATTTCACTGAAATAAAGTAACCCTGCTCAGGAAAGAATCTAAACACTGTGAATATTAGGACGTATAATCAGTAGAAATAAAAACAAGCTGGTTAGAAGCCTGTTTTAGACACTTCCTCTAATCAGCTGTTTGTCATATCTTGTGATATTCTCCTAATTATAATTTTAGCTTCATTTAATATCTCTAAGCAAAGGCTTAATCCTTTGAAGCCCGATGAATTATTAAACATAATTTAAGAATCCAGTCCGTACCGCGAAGAAAACACTACTCTTCACCATTACAAAGATCAACTGGTTAACCCTTTGAAGCCTACGCTCGTCTAAATAATATTTAAGAATTCAGTCCGTACCGCGAAGAAAACACAACTCTTCACCATTATAAAGATCAAATGGTTAACACTGTTTAAGGAAATAATCGCTGTTTATTCTAAGAATCATACGAAACGAAAATGGTACTCTCTGTGGGTAAAATTAAGAGTTACTGGCTGTTAAAATAATTACCACTGAGCTCTAAAGGGCTGACTTGACTAATAAATTAACTTTGTAACAGAAACTTCAAAGCTGCTGTTATTCTATAACTTTACGTCAAAATTTATGAAGTTGAGTACTTAAATTTATAAACAATAAATAATTTATTTGAACCCAAGGCTAGTGGATATGATCAAGTCTTGAACCCCTGACATCTGGCGACCTGACAAACTTTCCCTTTCTCGCTGATAAATTATTAAATTTATCCGATAAGAAGATGACTGCCTTGTGGGATGTTGCACTAAGCAGACTGGTCGAAATTAACCGAAGTTTCGTACATGCTTTCTACGTCCGTTGTCAGGGCGATCTCCCTGATCTACCAGCTTTGAGATCCTGATATATTTCTCGTTCTGAAAATATGGTACTCATTCTTACACACGATGAAAATGCCTTTTTTTTGTCGCAAAAAGCTGATTATTTAAAAATTTATCGCTTTTATAAGACCTAAATTGTGTCTCATGTCGCATCACGCACTGCACGCGTATTTTCGTACACTCTCTGGAACTGGAAAGAGCGAATGCATTGCAGTGGTCACTCAGCTGGACACCGAGTTACGTCACATCAACGCTCAGGCAGCAGCTGTGACCTGGAACCTCGCCGTGGATCCTGACTCAGTACCCTCGCGCGTGGTCACCCGAGCGGCCGAGTGGCACACCGCGTGGCGCAACGCTTGGTGTGACCAGGGTCGCGCTCTGACGGAATTGGCCCCACGTCAGATGTACCTCTTATGCAGAGGACCCAAGTACACACCGCACCAAGCCAGGTGAGACTTGTACACAACTATCTGCAAGGTCAGACGTGCATTGTAACACGCCAACAGATGATTGTTTAATTTCGCTGAATATCAGATGAGTTCCATCTGTTTCAGCGAGCTGAACGCAAAACTCGGGTTACTGCAGAACACCTATTCTAGGGCACACGTGTGCCGTCGTGACGTATGCTACCGCGGGGAACCGGACCTCGAGCGCCTCATGGCAGAGTCTCGTGACCCAGCCGAGTTGCTGTGGGGCTGGCAGGAATGGCGACGTGCCGTGGGTCCACCGTCCAAGCTCCTATACCCAGCCGTCGTAACCCTCATGAACCAGGGGGCAAGAAACAACGGCTACCGGGACATTGGGGAGTGCTGGCGAGAGGAACTGGAGACACCGAATCTGGAATATGTTGTGGAGGAACTCTACAGCCAGGTGGAACCGCTGTACACTTTGCTGCATGCGGTTGTTCGCTTCAAGCTTGTTCAACTTTACGGGGAAGAGACTGTACCTCCCACAGGACCTATCCCAGCTCATCTCCTAGGTAATTTGCAGCGTGATGTTATAATACGGCACACTCGAAAATTAATCAAGCTAAGAAACCTGGATCGCAGTTTCTTTCTCACCGACGGCGTCTGAAGATAATTAAATTTATTTCCTGGGGCTCCGATGTTTCTCCTGTCCAGAGACACACATAACAAACTGTGTCACGCTTCTGGTAACGAGATTACAAAAGAAGATAAGAAATACAATAAGCATTCCTACCGGGACCCACCCTAATAGACGCTGTTGACGTATTACATTCTGTGTCAACCACACCCACGTTTAAACAGGTACAATTATTTTATGAAATTTCAGTATGAAGTTAAAACTGAATGCTAAAAGGAGGGTGACAGCAAAATATTTTAAGTCATTTAACAAACACGTCACATTCAGAAATATTGTAACATGACGTGGGCTTACGATATGTAATTTAAATAGTTTTTGTCATAAATCAAAATAATAAGAGGAACTTCAATTATAATAGAATTTTTTTTACAATATGGCAGTAAATTGAATAAAAATTTACTTGGATATTATCCATCATCTAGTAAATATAAAACGTAAAAAACGACGTTTCGGAGATGGGACTCTATCTCCGTCTTCAGGTTCCTATACAGTTGGGCCCACTAGATAGAGCTAATCCCTATCTCCGGGTTTATAATGTTAAGCAACAAATACATAAAATAATATGACATATTTTGCGCATCGCTAGGTAACATGTGGGCACAGAACTGGGAGACGCTGCTAGATCTGTTGATACCTGGACAAAATATGATCAATCTGACCTCCACCCTGCGTGCACGGAACTACTCCACTATTGACATGGTGCGGCACGCAGAGGACTTCTACACATCTCTAGGACTTGAACCCATGACCCGAAGCTTCTGGATACACTCGCAGATAGAGAGACCTACGGACACCAATGGCACCTGCCATGGCACTGCTGCCAACATGTACCAACCAGGGGACTTCAGGTATAGTTACAGAACGGAATTTAAATATTTAACTATCGAAATAAAACTTTACAAATATAGTCACTGAATGCCAGGGCGTTTGTTAATCGCAGACCACAACAGGCTAAACTAAACCTATGTATAATACTCACAAAATCCAAGCAGATTTAATAAATTCCTAAGTCCAATGTAATTCTATTATGAAACTACTATATTACATGGACCAAGTGTACTTTATTCTCAAGGGCCAGTACGCCAGTCAAAGAATGCGGACATGTGTTTCTGTTATAGCGAAAATAAATAGCAGAATGGTCACGCCATGTTGACAGAACGGTGATGAAATATCCTGACTCTAAAACATTAGATATCTCGAGGTTTTTCAAAGAATGGTAAATTACAGGAGAGGGCACAGAAGCTGCTTGATAAAACCCCCAAATGTATCCGTTCCAAAAGCGCTAGATAAACACCAGAAAGTTTCACAATATCAAGTAACCAAACTTAAGATCTGTATGCCAACCAGGATGCTGCTGTGTGCCGAGGTGAACGCAGAAGATTTTTATGTCATTCACCACGAGATGGGCCACATCGAGTACTACATGGCGTACAGAAACCAGCCTGCTGTGTTCCAGGTAAACTTTGCTCATTTCAGCAATCAACACCATACAGAAATAAGCAGGTTAGCTGAACAGTGATGTGAATGCCTCATGTTTTAGAGATTTATCTCAAATTCCAGCCATGGACCATATACACCTTCACCGAACCTTGCAATATATCTTAAAGTGTTCATGGCCACATGAAGATTTATAATCATCAAACAATGCGGCTATCTTCCAGGAAGGCGCAAACTCAGCGTTCCAAGAGGCCGTGGGGGATTCAATCATGTACGCCGTGATGGCACCTCAACACTTGCAGCGGCTGGGACTCATAAATGACACCACCCGGGGTAAGCCAAACCGAGTTTTATCTTAAAAAGCTCATACAATGAGTCACCTGTATTCCAAATTGTTGTTTTATGAAAAATAATGCCTGCAAACTGCACAAGTGTTCATGATCAAGCTCCGATCCTATGAACATAAAAGGTACAATTCAATTTAGTGCTTGAAACATACAGTATTCAAGGTTCCTACTTCAGTATCGAAGGTCACAAAGGATGCCTCACATTGCAGACGAGAGTTTAGTGTTGCTACTGCGACAGGCCCTCGCCAAGCTGCCTCAACTGCCATTCGGCCTGTTATTGGACAAATGGCGATGGAGTGTATTCAGAGGAGACACGTCCCCAAAGCAATATAACACAGATTGGTGGGCGCTCAAGAGACGCTACCAGGGAATCATGCCTCCTGTACCCCGAGCAGAGGACGACTTCGACCCAGCTGCTAAGTTCCACATCCCTGATAACACACCCTATATAAGGTGCGCCTATAAGCCACAAACTAGGCCAACCCATACCATACTGTTTGCTATTTGTCTATTGAAACTTCTGCATTATGTCCAATGGCAAAGCATTTTAACTAAACTAATTCCATGGAGCAGAGACTTTACTGAGAAGCTAACAAAATGCTCAGCTAGTGAAGAAACTCGACACCTTTTATGGAATGATAAATTTCATTACCATGTTTGCAAAAGCCCAACACCTGTCCCTATCCCGAGTCAGATGAATCAAACCTACATCCTTAAGATACATTTTAAAATCATCCTCTTGTCTATACCTAATACCTTCCCTTCAAGACTTCCAAAAAAAAAATTGTGTAAATTTCTCATCTTTCCTGCGTGCTACGTGCCCTGCCCATCTCATCCTCCTTTACTTGATGATACTAATATTTGGTGAAGATACAAATGATGGAGCTTCTTATCATGCAATTTTCTCCAGCATCCCTTAATTGTAAAAGTAATAATCTGATTTTAAAATGCTCAGGTTTTAAGAGCCATATAGTTGTGGAGACTTCAGTATAGATCGCTGTTTCCCATCACTTTAGGGAATTATTTTAGATTCACAGCATGATTTCCTGTTTTAAGACATATATATATAACAGGCACTAAGTTTTCAATACACTGCAGGTTAAAACGTTGCGACTGTTACAGGTACTTCTTGAGTGATATTCTACAAGCTCAAATGTTTAAGGGTATGTGTGAGGCAGCGGTGCTTGGTCATGTTGGTACTGGTAAGACACTGCCAATGCCTCTCCATCACTGTGACATCTATGGTTCCAAGCAGGCTGGCAACAGGCTCAGGTAACGTCTACCAACTTAATTCTGCCTATTACCACTGCCATATCCATCTGCCTAAATGTAACTTGAGAACTTAACGGACCTTCATGAAGCTTGATATTGACGAGTTAAACTAAAGTTATCATTGCATTAACATTTTTATTATAACCATAATTATAGCAGTCACTTTAGACGATTACGTACATACTTTGTCTGTGAGGATGAGGCCGAACAACGTTATGTCAACCAGACAGGAAACGAGCACCCCCATCCAACACAGACATCAGCGACTCCCACAACTGACATCACTACCACCATTCAAAAACGTCAAATTCTGACAAACGTCAGAGAACAATTAAGCTATGTGATGTTACTGGTGGTCAATATGATGAATGACGATGATAACGCACACACTGCATGCATCATATTAATTTTATAGGCGACCCAATAATTCCCACAATTTTATTAACAAATGTTCACAGGACCACTATCAGTTACTGTAGCACCGACATTTCAAAAACCACTGTATAAAGCCTTAGGAGTTAAATATGTCACCATCCCTACGCACTGTGACACGGCAGCAAAGAATAGACGAAGTACGCTCGGCGCAACGCAATATCTACGTAGCTACTGAGACGTTACTCTGAGTTCCTGAGTAAGGGATCTGAATCACAATTACCACAAAAATTTTCCACAAATAAGCAAACTCATAATGCACAAACCCACGAATGAGGTGAGTTTGCCATCGTACGTTCCAAACCACAACTTCTGGTTGAATTCTTACCACTTCTTGTACATCCAGTCATTAATTTTGCCAGTGTCATTCATCAAAATGAGGCGTAGGACATGAGAAAGGAAGCACACAAGAATAGTTCAAAGTGTTTAACAAACAAATCATTACAACACCTGCAATACAAAAGTACAATAACAAAAAGTAGGCTTCCGGCCATGTTCACTTACACGGAACGACCCAGCCATTTCTGTACAAAGTTCCACGAAGTTCACGTTGTAGCATCGAGTGTCATAAATGCTCACCCTACTACACAAATTTCTTTCTCTATTGGTCACTGTATATTACAAAATGTATAAAAAAATACAAATACACATGTACCTGAGTTCAATAAATTCCATATCAGGCCATTCCTAATGATAAATATGCAATATTATAATTTAAAAATCAAATAAATTAACAGTTTTAACTTACACATTTTCATTTATGCAAAAAACTACCATACATACAGAAATTGAACCCATGACGTCCTGATGTTCTATGTCAGTGCAACTGCTCCGGTACAGAGTTAACTGATACCACCAGAAATTGTCAGAACTTACTGGAATATGCACGTGGGAAAAAATATACCAACGAGAATACATAATGATGTTGTTGCATAATAGAAAAACTGCTATAACTTTAAGGAAATAGCAGGCCTGACTGAACGGATACGATCCAAGTGAAATGCGCTATATTAATCCCCAGAAAGTAAGTAAAGTAATGGACATTATAAGTTGCCACAAAAATGTGTAGAAAATAATTCTTAATTTCTGTCTTCTCGGTTGCTGCGCCGTGTAGTCTGGTCGATGTCATCCAACGTTTCAGAGGTCATACTGCCTCCGTCGTCAGAGTATGAAGATTTCTGTCTTCTGGGTTGTTGCGCTGTGTGATGATTCATCGCCCTGATGACGGAGGCAGTATGACCTCTGAAACGTTGGATGACATCGACCAAATAATTCATTTTTACCATAATATTCAGTCATGAAGAAGCAACCTCAAAGCACTAAAACAAATAAATGCTCAATGAAGTGGAATGGAATAAGAAGGAAACAGTGATAGATTACTTCAACAAGTGTGTACTATCCCAGCACTTGCCTGCGGAATCAGAAGAAAACAAATCTAAACAGGGTACCTGCAGAAGGCGACGCAACCACAACGCTAACTTCCTCAGTCCCACTTACAAATCAAACAGCAGTTGCTCTACAGCCGAACTGTCTCTGCTGTTGGCAGCGCTTACAACACACTGCGACGCCAATATAATGACATTCTATAAAATTAAGAAATACGTTCATTCTAATGGGTACTTGCAATATCCAACAAATATTTACATAAAATGGCGTAGCGCTAATCCACTAACCTCAGAACCAAAATACAGGGATTCAAATCCTAATTCTTTTATGTTCTCATATGATGAAGGTTAACACTCAAGTTAATCAGTTGGAGGTCAGTGTTTCTCAGATATCTTCCTTATAGTCCATGAAGGGTTAGAATGATTCAAATCAACTCTTGTTCTCAGAAACCACAAAAAGTGTCTCACCTTTGCACAACAAATTCTTAATTGGTATGAGTTAAAGTCATTATAACAATTGGCTGACAAATATAAGATTGCACGCGTGCTGTAACTAATAAATATTGTACATCTGTTTGTGTAGAGCGATGATGAGTCTTGGGAGCAGCCGACACTGGAGCAAAGCACTCCAGATCCTCACAGGAAGTACTCGATATGATGTCAAGCCATTACTGCAGTACTACGAGCCAGTACATCGCTGGCTGCGAGATCAGGTTGAGCAGTATAACATACCAGTGGGATGGGATTAGGATGCGTGTGTGTACATCTTCTGACAAAATACAGAAAATAATCAGCTTAGCCAGTCTGCCGTCTGTTTAAATCTCATCAAATCCGCACATTCCTCTTATTCATGCCTTCAATTTGTTACAACTACCGCTGCCTCCTATCAACCAGTATCTGTCAACTGAACACCCAGACCCTTGTTTGAGAAGACGTCAAATTCTGGGCGGGCGAGTATCGCTGTCCGCACGTCATTTATTGTGATGCCGTCAGGGTGCCTGTTAACAAGAATAATTTATTTTGATGCTTTGAACCATCTCATTCACACAAATTTTAATTAATTTATACATGGTAAGAAATTCATCAGATTACCTCTGCAACCTGACATTTTTGTAGAAGTTTCTTAAACCACTGTGCAGTACAGGAAGATACCGTGAAAGAAAAGCCACATGTTGTAATATTAACAGGTATTAAGAAACCACGTTTTCATCCCACATAAACCCTTCATATTTTACGTTTTCACTGAACATAATTCCACTTCATATAATGGGGTTTAACAAATTTAGAATTGACACAGCTGGCTTAGAATACCTTACAATCAACTGACTTGAGAATCACTCACGAGCTGTGGCAATGTGAATCAAATAATGAAACACAAACCTGTTTGAATTTCTGTTCCATGCCATGCGGAGTGCCCGCCGCAACAGGTCATCTGCTAGGGACCGCACTGCCTGCAACGTCAAGGCATGAACGCTTTAGAAAATATATTATTCAATTGGCAAATAAAACTGCTGCAAAATAATACCATTCTTCGATACTCTCTTGGGGGCACCATGTGGAAGAAAGTCTGTCACTGATATGACATTACACTGGGAAGCAATCAGAGCTCAATTACAATATAATATTACGTAGAAGATGGGGTACAACAACACAGTACCATATTCACTTAGCTATAAAACAAGTTTCTAATTTTTATTGTCGTTCAAAAACTGGAGATCGAATCTAATTCAGAAATTACAAGAAGTTTATAAAACACATTTCTAGTAGTAGGTTTTGTGGTTATCACAGCAGTCAGTATGAATATGGCCGTCTTCTGGGTTCTAGCGCCATGTAGTACTACAACCCAGAAGACAGCCATCTTCACAATTCAATTATTTATACAGAAAAGGAAACATTATGGCAACCGACATATAAAAACTCGCATACCAACAGAGTACCGTATCAAAATGAGAATATTTCAAAAGCTGTAAGAGTAACATCTTCATTCCTAAATTTCTAGTTTCTACTATAATCCCAGTAAATCTCAGACCTCTAAAAGCACTCTTTCGGCAGCACAGAACAGCACGCCAGGCACTATCTCCTGTGGTGGAAACTTGAAGCCAACTTCCCTTGCAGTTTCACGCACAAACAAGAACTGAGCCTGCAGATCAGGATCTATTTCCAGGACATCCATAGTGCTGTCAACCTCATCAAACTGTGATGGTCCCTGTTTTAAGGGTGCTATAAGACAAAACATAAATACATTACAACTGAGGACCTGAAGCAACACTCGACTACCATGAAAAGCAGGCAAGATCGTGTCTAATTAAATCTTTCCCCGAGTTGACAACTGTAAATGTTCTTTGGTCACTCATGAACTCCAGTTGTTAAGTTATTCTGGTATGTATACTGTACGGGTTGACTCTTCGTTTTGTAAAATGCTATTTTCCTTTAAAAAGTAAACAGATGAAACAAGTGGGACAGGAAATCAAGCTGCTCCTCGTAAGTGCGATAACGTACCCCAACTGCTACAACTACAAAGGTCGCAATAAGACTCCACCTTACTGACCCTTTTCTTCTCATCATAACATCATTCAACTCACCCTTTGTCTGTGGCGAATCTACACCCACCACATCAACCTCGGTATCTGACTCGACACCAGAGCATTGTTCTGACTTGTGATTGGTTACCAGCCAATCCATGGTTCCAACAGGCTCCGAGTATGTCCTTCGTACTGTCAGATCACTTGATGCAGGTTCTGTGACTGCATCTGCAGGGTGCAAAACTGGTGTATACCCATGAAGCTTTGCCCACACCACAATGGCATGTGTACACCACACGCACTCTTCTGGAAACCTTTTTTGTAATACTTTCTGCACTGCCTTTGCTTGAATCCACTGCCAAAATAAACACACGTCACCATGTTTTACATTACAGGGGCAAACAGATCAGGAGTTTGTTAGAACTAAGACACTGACATTTATTAAGTCTTATGGTTACAGTTTAGAGTGTTGGACACAACAGCCTGGTGTGTTGTCTGACATTATTTACATTCTCTGGCACGTACGAGAGTTAACACTGCATTCAATCTAGTTGTGCTGGTGGGTGATGTAACGTATAAGCGGAGGAGGACGAGGATTAAACTGACAAGTGGGAGTAACAGATACGATCGGAATCTTGGAGCCAAATTAGGAACACATTCTTAAGATCTGGGACTGACTTCTGAACTTCAGAAACAAGATAAATGTGTTCAAGAGAAAAAAAGGTTAGTATGAGAAGAAACCATGAACCATATGGCTCACCTCTGCTGCTCTCCGCTTTCCGACATTCCATTGCAAAAAGGTTGCCTCACTGGGGGCAGCATAGGGATGAAGTACTCTGAAAGCTGGATCCTTTGCAGCAGGTGAAATCAGAGGTATGTGCCTCAACAACCAGCGAACAGCAAGGGCAACGTCATCAAACTTACAAGACTCAACAGCAACACTACAAATAAAAATTATAACCTTCAAGCAGTTGTCAACTTAAAATTATCATACAAATTTAATCTTGATCAATCTTCAGTCCCTGTAATTATTAATTACATAAAATAAAAAAAAAGAATTCTATATAATTTCTGATATTTATAGTGTTTATATGAGACATTTTTGGTATAGTGTATGTAGTCTGATCACCCTACGCCATACACACTTTCTACTGTTAATCACGTCTGTCAACATCAAATTTGTATTATAGTTTTCGAGGCGACCAGACTGATACCAAAATTGGCCTATCATTAAATGAAGCAAGAGAGAAAAAATATGGGCTGTATCAATAATAAGCGGCATACTCACTTGAGAGCATCTGCATAGTGCATCTTGCTTGAGTGGGTGATGTGTCGGCTATTTGCTTTATTCAGCACCAGAGTTCGGCCTGAAAACACCAACTGAGTATTTTCAGAGCTGTCAACGTCTGCCATCTTCACTGCATTAGGCTGCAACAATTTCGTTGGCACCGATTTCTTTGCATGATTCTTTAACAAACTGATGCCTCCCTTAGTTGAATTCACAGAACTTGTCATTAGAGACTTGCTGATTTGAACTGTGTCTGAAATAACACCCGGTTGCTTTAGAATGACCCTGTATTTATTAGCGCTGGTAGTGAGTGTCGAGGAGGCAGTAGAATTGTGTATATGTTTCACCAAATATAAATGCCCATTTCTTACAATCAATAATGACTGGGCAGGAACTGGAGTGGTCTTCTGAGCAGACCCAAGGTTCACACCCTTCAAATCCCCATCTCTGTTTCCATCTTCCAACTTTTCTGTAGCTGGCAAATTTGAATTTTGCTTCAGAAAAGATAGTGACTTCCCAGAACTGCCCTGTAACTGCTTCAACACTTCGGACAAATTACTTGCTAATGTCGTCGATGGGGTTACTTTCATACCAGGATTCGAGTTTGTGCTTTGGACGGGGATCATTTTAGATGTTCCTTGTAATGTTACTGAAGTAGTGGAATTTGCCTCTTCAGGCAACATATTATGTACGCCACCACTGGTCATCATCGTACCACCTGAAATACCCCGAGGGGGTACAAACAAAGAGGAATTACTCTGTAATGGTATTATGCCAGAATTGTCCTTAGAGGGCGCACTACCCTTCGCGTTACAATCATGATTATTGAACTGAACATGAACAGTGGAGGAATTTAGTTTAGATTTGGAGACTACATCTGCGGTGGGTGAGAGTTTGCTGCAGACTGCAGTGTTTGGCGACTGCTGTTTCATTAACAAGGAGGTAAAATTGGCTGGCTTGAGAGAGTGATCTAATCTTGGCACAACTGATGCAAGATTCACCTGTGGTTTTGGGCCTGACTTGCCAAGTGTTAGGTAAAATATGTGGCCATTCTTGTCCATGCATTTCACAAGCGTGGTTAATACCGAGTCATTTTTTGCGACTGACACATTTTGTTCTATAACAGAGCTGCTTCCAGTCACTGATTCTGTTTTTAAAACTGAAATGGAATTGTTCTTCTTTTCTCGTACTGCTGGTACATCCTCTATCACGTGATTCTGCATGTTGCAGTCCGGCTCAACACCAGACTTCATGTTACCCACATCTGCGTAATCCTCTAAAGAGTTTTCTCGTGAAAAACATGGCAGTGATTGCACTGATTCACGGCTATCAGCACGCTCCGATTTAATGTCCACATTCATGCCCCCAAAGTAGTCGTGGTCTAATGATGAAGTCATATCACGAGAACTACGTTCACCCTGAACGTTAGTATCGAGTTCTGAGGCGTTATCGCGAGTTGCGCTGCAATCAAAACTGTCTACCACCTCCAATTTTGGCTCAATCAGACCACGTGAATGTTCCTTGGTAGCCGAGTCACAAACCTCCTGAGAAGCACCGCTGTTAAAACTATCCCCCACTTTCACTCCTGAATCCACCTGTTCCACGACATCACTTCTGCCAACAGATGTACTCTCCTCAGTGCTGGCAACTTTCTTATCACTACTGACCACATCTGAGTCATTTCCAGTATGCAGCCAGATATCTACAACTGTCTCAGCTCCTGCCAACAGAAGAAATGTATTATCATAAAATCTTATCCTGCATATATTTGGAGGGACTAGGGAAAATAGCACACCTCCCAGTCAAGATTCAAACTGGGTATTTCTGGAACAAAGAACGTTGAACACTAGATTTGTCACATTCAATGTGTGTGCCTGCGCTTGTTAAGAGATCGCAGCAACTCACCAAGAGTCTGCAGTCCTGTGTATGTGCGATCAAGCTTCAGATGATGTATCACGTCAACTGGCTTGTTGCGAGAGTGGCAGAAGTGAATCTGTACACGCAACGGAAATTCGCCCCAACCCCGCCGTGACAGATGGAAAGGTGGAGATCTGCAAGAGTTCATGCAAAGAGGCGAATCTTCATCATATTACAATTACTTTTACTGATATCAACCAAATACAAGTGTAAAAGTACAGAGAAGGAACAAATGGACAGAGTAAAAGACACAAAATCCGAGTGCAAAGAATGCAATGAGTAATCAAACGGATCACATGACATCCAGAGAAAGGAGCATCATTCTGCTTACGTCACTTCTGCAATGTCGTGCGGCCGGTAACTTGGGTGCAGGAAGAACCGAACTTTGGATATAAAATCAGACACGTCTGGAGCTTCCTTAGGGCCACGCACATACATCATCCACTTGTGGCTTGCTGCATCCTCTCGTGTGTCCACGGGGACCCACTTGGAGATGTTCCCAATCACAATTCTGCGACCATACAACAAACAGTGTACAAATCTGAAGACGCATTGTTTTCAAATGCATTTCTTGCAACTTTTAATGTATTTCGCTTGGAGGCAGCTTTTAGTAAAATACATAAAACCTGCGGATGGTCAAACACATCCTACACCTCACGTATTAATTTTATGCATTATGTGAAATAAATTAATAAAAACAGACTAAATAACTATACAAGTTCATGTATTTTGATGCTACATAAACCTGTGCAGTTGAAGCATTAAATGGACTAAACCTTCAAGCTTATATAATTAAAATTAACCTAAAGTGTTAATTAGTTCCCCCATTCTACTCTACCGTTTTCAAATGGATCACAGATAACATACCTCTTCTTCACTTTGTGGTGCATGCCTCGGCGTGGGCTACTTGGAATGATGTTGTTAGCATTTGGACAAGTCTTCGGTGGGATGTACCGTGGTACCTTACACACCGCTTCCTTCTTCTCATTCTCGCTGGTTATATTTGTTTCCTTGCTGACAGGTGGCTCCTTCTCATTTTTGGTTGGGACAAGCCGGTATTTGGACGGGCGCCGGTGAAGTGGCTCCCAGTTTCGAGGCTCCTTGCCAATCAACTTCTTCACGGCAGGGTGAATGCGCTTTTGTTGTTCCCCTGGACCACTCTGGAATCATTAATTACACCCCTCATGAGTATGCACATACGTGTAAGAATGGACTACGTAGCAGAAATACAATCATGGGCCGAGGCAGGTAGCAGTAGATTAATAGCAACAGAAATGAGACCTTTCAGAATTAAAGAAGGAAAAACAAAAATAGACAGAATATGAAAATAAATAATTGGAGAGAATCTAAAGATAAACCCCTTGGAAAGCAGACTAACAAATTACAGAATGAGATAATAGAGGCACATTTTAAAAACGAATGAAGAGAGAATCCTAAAATTATTTTTTAACATGAAAGTAAAAAAAAAATACCCAAAAGGACACTATTAAAGTATTTATGTGGAGCATACAAGTAGACACAACTGAGGGCAGAGAAGGGTCAATCAAGGTATCCTCAAAACACAAGTCAAAGGCGATCAGTAATACGCAATAAGCCAACCTGCCTCGTCTTTTCCTGTACCGTACCTGAAATTGTTACAAGTATTGTGTTCAGTATTTACAGTATAAGAAAAAAATATGTGGACGATCTGAGAAAATTTCAAGTTAAACCACTGTCTCGATCAACAGGGACGTTTGATATCAGAATAATGAATCACTTCATCTGTTTACACATCATATCTTGATGTCGCTTGACTTACCAGCTGACATCGTGCTGTTGAGTATCTAATCCCTGACTGAACACTATATACCTGAATCTGTTTCTTGTTGTAGAATGTAGTGACAATGACATAGCGCAGCATATGTAATAGTTTTTGTGCCTGATGCAAGCGTTCCTGAATCTCGTGGATATCCTTCTCCCTACTGGCAATTTCAGAACTGAACTCCTTCTGAATGATGGATGAGATTCGCTGTGAAAACTCTGCCTTTGCTGGAAACAAAAATATATCCATTTCATTGAAGACATGTATCTATTTTCTGCATTTATAGAGTGTAAAATAAAATGTCTCACACAAATGTAAGAATGAGTCTACATACCAAAACAATGAAAAAAGGTTGTAATTTTTAAAGGTTTCAGAAAATTCTACTTTCCAAGAAAAAATAACTCTCTTATCTGTTACAATATTTTAATGTGGCATCACACTTGTTACTTTCTTCCGCATTCAGTGCAACTCGAAGAATCTGAGGTAAACAAGGAGGAGAGGGGAATAATGCCAAAGCCACACAACACAAACAGATAAACCTCACCTCTGAAACATCAATAAACTTCTACACAGCAAAACATCTTCACACTCACTGTCATTTGTAAAATTAATGCTATCCAACGGCAAAGTTAAAAGAAATGCCAGACCAAAATTTGTACTCAAAATTGTAACAGCCTATGATTTCCTTCTCAATTACATATATAAATTGTTGGAAATATAACATGGAATAACTGTACAAACACTTAAACATTAATACACCAACTATGACAAAGAAACACTATGATATGTGTTTACAAAACCAACACTTTACATTTAGTACAAAAATATGAAGAAAATATAATATTAACGATCAAGATGTTACCATTTTCTTCCAGTAATCGTAAGCGCTTTGCCTCATGAGGGATGGTGTCTTCATAATCAGGATCCTGGCCATCCAAAGGTCTCTTGAGACATGACATCGGAAACTGTAGGTTATGTTCATCAACAAATTATAAAAACTTGAATGTGCAAAATTACATAAATGAATTCATTTTTCTGACATTTTAGAACTCCGATTATTAATAATATTTATGTTCTAAACCGACCATTTATACAGTATCCAACATACAGACTCTGAACAATTATACATCAACTTCTTTCTTATTACCATGTCCCGGTAAATGGCATCTGTGCTGAACACGTTTTAAGGTCACAGATTACACGGGCAGTGGGGCCTTGTGTTAAACGAGGGTAAAAGTACTCCAACGAGATGGCAGCATAACATACGTGTATAAGCTTTCTAAAATATCTGAATGTGAAAAATACTTTTTCTGCAATTACACATAATGAATGAATAAGATGACTCTTAAAAGTTCAGATCACGTTGCATAACCAATGCCGTTATCAAATTTAAAATTTACTTGTTTAAACCCGTAAGCAACATGTCTTTGCATAAAGTTTTTGTATATGGCACTTTGAAAAGTGGGGAGCCAAATCATCACTGGATAACAGACACAAGTAAAGGATTCTCCAGATTTATTGGAGTTGGCAAAACAATGAAGAAGTATCCTTTAATCATTGCTACAAAATACAACATTCCATTCGTCTTAGATGCCCCAGGCCAAGGACATGTAAGATTAAACTATTTAAATTAAAATTTAAATGTTTTATTCATATGTAGACTAATAACAAGAAATTGTTTTTTCAGAATGTAATTGGGGAAGTATATGAAATTGATGAAGCCATGTTACAGCATCTGGACATTTTGGAGGACCATCCATCATTCTACATTAGAGAAATTGAGAGAATTGAATTATGCACTGAAAATGCAGAAGTAGAATGTTGGATATACTTACTTAAGAAATTCAAACCAGAAGTGTTGGAGAAGAAGCAGTTTGAAGTTTACAGTTCATGTGGTTCCCATGGACTAGTGTATGCAGAGAGGTATCAACGTAACCCATTTTATAATTTCAAACAGGATATTATGCCCTAAACTCTTATCTCTGTTTCATGTTTCTGAACTTCTCAAGGGTTTATGGAAGTAATGATCTAAGGACTGTGGTTTAAAGAGGAGGTGAGGCAGACAAAGTCTTAGCGTGATCATATTTATCACAGAAAGATGTTTCATACCAGGATATAACACTACAGTAGATCTGACATGTGGCTCCAAAACAGTAAATTCCAGTCTTTAAGACATGCATACAAAGTAATAAATTGATCTGTTAAAGTGTATTTTCTTTTTACAGTGATAATGAAGCTACTTTGGAAGATCTATAACTCATACAGACCCTCTGTATGGAAACTATAACCTCCAAAATTACGTATGTCCTTTTGCTTCAGGACTTGAAACAATACTACCAAAATGAGGGATTGTTCAAAATAGTCTATATCAGTCATAAGTATTGTTAACTGAAGTTTGGAACATTTTAATATTTTTAACTTCCATGAAATTAGTAACCCTCTTAAAGAAAGCAGTGGTTCTCAAGAATAAATTTGGTGTCATCACATCCATAAAATAAAATCTCTGGCAACATTTCCTTTTAAATAATGCCTGTAGTAGATATATTAAAAAATATACAACATACAGAGATTTTTAATTGGGCTTACTCAACTTTATTTCAGTTTAAATGTGATCACTACTTAATTTTTTGTTAACAAACTAGTAGGTGCATTGTGGTATCACTGCTGTTAACTAGGCATTTCTTAAAATGAATGGGCCATAACTGGAATTAGTTTTATGTTCCAGAACAATGAAAATATCAGTAAGAAATCTGAAGCTTTATGCTAATCGGTGTGCTTTTGACACGGTCAGATGTCTTTGCACATTAGCAGAGCGAAGGCTACATCAACACAAAACCAAATGCCCATCTCCCACCGAACACAGACCGTACTACCACAATTTCATTTAAATTTTTTCTGCATCACACAAACAGTGCACTCTTAAAAGTCAAGCATGATGGACATTCGCTGCTATATTAAGAACAGACACCTCCAATGTGTTCTTCTTTCTCTATATCCTGATTAAAAAGATGTAAACTAGCCACAGCCAGATTTCACGTTTCAGTGTGGCTCTGGGTGCAAGGCGCTTTCACCACAGCAATGTTTCCAACACCAAGCACCCGAGTCACGGACAGACTACCATATCAAGGCTTTTAATGATATTTCTTGATCCCTCCAGGCAAATGTCTTCCACATCCCACCTAATTTATAATTCATCCTACTATCTTATTTGATATCACAACTTGAGCAGTTTATGTCATACAATAAGAACCAAGGACTGTGATGGCAGTAGGCCATCCCCATATATAATGTACTTTCTATGGTCTTCCCTTCATTCAATTAAAATTTTCTCCAATTCAGGGTTCAAACATGTCATCCACGAAGGTGTAAGTATATTTTTTAATTCAAAGTATTCAGCCATACAGTAATACAGGATATATATTCTGAAGAACATATGTATTATGCAAAATGTGCAGTATTCAGCTTCACCTTATAAAAGCAAACCTCTCTTAATCTGTTTTTATTCAACCCAATAACATAATCATAATGACCATAATAAACCATTCTCGCCAGTACTGATGGCCGTGCGGTTAACTGCGTACAATTAAAGAGTTCCTTGCACACTGCATTCACAAGTTCGAAGTTTGACCAGATAACAGGTGTTTGTCCATTTTCTTTTGTGTTGTCCTGTGATCCCTTAAGGCATCCCACTACCTCTATGAATAAGATCTAGAAATAGTAGAAATGAAGCTTGAATCAGGATAACACCAGTGGCAAATGAACACACTACAAAATATAGTTTATCAAAGGGAAGATTTGAGGTCATGTTGACTTCTTACCTACCCAGTACAATTGTGATGATAAATTCACGCTAGTGTGAATGGAGAGGAATAAGTTATGTCCAGCACATCTGTTAATCAGCTTTCTCAATAACAGGAACTTATAATAAAAGTGAAGAAGCGTGAGTAGTTGGCAATGGCACAGGTCGACGAGCGTACTAGCGCGTACAATTACAACAGGTCAGATCAAGACAAAACTAAAAAACTGATTCTGGTTAATATTTGTAATACGCAAGTTGTTTCATTAGATCTGCCACGAAACCAAAAATGGATGTTCTGTTTTCCTCCGATGACAATAATATAAAATACACATTATTTAACAAGAACTTCAAATTCAAAGCAGAACCATACAAAACCCTCAGATCAGTTTTATTTCCATTATTTTTACACATACCCTCCCAATTCATAACAGCACTTTTTTATTAAAGTTATTTGGTTTCTCCAGCTACCCAGTTAATTATTATTATTATTATTATACAAAACCTTACATACAACAGAACACGTGCTCATCCCTCATGCGCACTGCTCACAAACTTGTTGCAAAAAAATAAAATAAAAAGGGAGATTTATAGAAACAAGTTTTAAATAACCACACTGCCAATCAGGGCTGGCAGGTGTATCATGGCGGAGAAAGAAGCCAATTACCACATCACAAGAATTTGTTTAGACCATTATGAGGTAACAAGTACATTACAAAGACAATTAAATTTCATCAACACAGAAGTTGGTAATAGGTAATTCAAGTTACACTTACAATTAATTTTGTCTTATTTCCAGTATTGTTGAATACAGTTACACAGCATTCAGGAAGTGACAATAGTGTAAAATAAGCTCCGAAACACACCTTTACACTCAAGTTTATGCCTTGGTCTAAACAGGAACACTGTGACGTAGGGTGACTTCATCCCACCGAAAAGCAGGCTCCAACAGATGGGCATGCTACTGAACAATGTTGCCGTATAAAAGCTTTACCATACCCTAATAAAGTAACAATTTGCTAACAGTTCACGCACACATACACTCAGTCAGTCCCTGATATCAAATAAATAGGAAGCTGGTCCTAAGAAACGAGTACTTAGTTCTATTTTACACACTTAAGCTAGTAACACTTGATGCTGGAATTTTGGACCAAAGTTTATCTCCATTCAAAGATCCACAAAATCTGGGCATGTTCGTTCATGCCCGCCATTCTTAACACTCCATGTTATGGCCTGGGAACGGTTTGAGGGCACTGGCCTTTTTTTTTTTTTAAAAAATGTTCTCTCGAAGCAGTAGTAACAACTATTAAACAAAACACCAAAAAAGCAACGGGATGTGACTAGATACTCGTTTCCAGGCTCACTTTTCCCT
>NW_019059822.1:893206-912933 GCF_000696155.1 Zootermopsis nevadensis
ATGTTAACTAACGTTTCAGAGGTCATACTGCCTCCGTCATCAGAGTATGAAGATTTCTGTCTTCTGGGTTGTTGCGCTGTGTGATGATTCATCGCCCTGATGACGGAGGCAGTATGACCTCTGAAACGTTGGTTAACATCTACCAGACTACACAGCGCAACAACCCAGAAGACAGAAATCTTCATTTTTTCCAGTAGCTTGGACTGTACAGAGTCAAATGATTGAATGAGTAATGAATTTTAAATGGATGGTCCCTGTTTCGATAATGACGTAGGCGAAACGCACAGTTTTATCCTGGCCCTTGTAACCGTACAATTCCTTTCTTACGTGTTTCCATATAAAGGCTATGACGCATCAAGGCCTGCCATTTATTTTGGTTCTTCGAACCTGTAAAATAATACTGACCTAAAAATTACGTAATTACACCCCCCCCCCTCCTAAAAAGCGGGCCGAAACGCTTTGAGTGGAGGAATAACCTCTGTAGTTATCTAACCATGATCTTCTGACTACTTCATTATTAATTCGGCCTTCAGTATGACGGCCGATAACTGGCTCTAACTGGAACAAGATTGTGCTTGGTGTGCGATTTTGCGTGAACCGGTTTTAATTCGCCAAAGATCACGTTCATTACCTAATTTCAGCGATAACTAACTGGAATTCTTTAAGAGATGATAAAGTTGCGTCATATTGTGATAAATATATATTTGTTTAAATCTTGTCAGTCTAATCACAATAAAATTGCTATCAAATATTAAAATATTACCATAATTAACATTTAAATATTTAAAATATATTAAATGATGTTCTCTATCGAAATGTTAGATTTACATGAGATCATTACTTTTTACACGACATGTTTCAGTTCTAAAAGAACCATCTTCAGGTGTATAAAATTATATAAACTTAAACTTAAATGTTAATTATGGTAATATTTTAATATTTGATAGCAATTTTATTGTGATTAGACTGACAAGATTTAAACAAATTAAACAAATAAACGGAATTCTTTAATCAGAGTGATAGAATCATATGATAAAATGCAGATTGAGCGTCAATCATTTTACTGTACTTAAGAAACTAGGGAGCCCGTGGCTGAACTGAAATTAACGAAATTTAGTATGGACGTTTTGAAAACAATGTGCTCTGGAAGATATTTGGAGCTAGGAAGGATAAAATAAGTAGGGAATTTAGAATATTACATAACGAGGAGCTGCGTGAATTCCAGAGGTCACCTAGCATAAGTGAGAATAGCGAAATCTAGAAGGCTACGATGGACTGGACGTGTAGTACGCATGAGGGGTGCAATACAGAGTTTTGGTGGGTAATCCTTCTGCAAGACGACCACTGGGTAGACCAAGAAGGAGACGGGAGGATAACATTAAGATGGATCTTTGGGGAGCTGGGCTGTGAGGATGGAAAATGGATGGATCGTGTCCGGTGGCGGGCTTTGGTGTTGTCGGTGTTGGACCTGAGAGTTCTGCTAGTTAATATGAACGTTGTGTCACTGGTGAGAAATCAAACATCTTTGTGTTTGGCTGCCTGCACTCGGTAATATTGACGAGAGAGTAGCTTAAATTTGTGAGGTGTAAGACTATGGTTGCCAGTGCGCATCCTACTCTGCGCATCCGTAACGTAACGTAACCTAACCTAACCTAACCTAACCCGTCTTGCTGAGGTTTACGGAACAAAATACACATTGTCGAAGGAGTTTTTACATAATCTATCTGGGGCTGTTTGTCGTTTGCTTCGTTATAAACTGTCTTATCAGTTATCACTTTGTTTTCTTGATCCAGTTCTGTTGTATCGTACTGCGTATCTCATCACCTTGACATAAATATTTATACTTCTGCAATTCAAACTGTATTCACTCCAGTCCATTTTGTCAGTGTATCTCCAAATGATCAGATGATTATTATATCCTCACCTTCAAATTTACATACAAATAAATTTAGTTTAAGCACTGAACGTCGCGATGAAGTAGCCAACACTCCTTCGTATTTGGAAAGTCCCGGGTTCAAATATTTGCTCGGATATCGAAAATTCTAATGATATTTTTCGTGGTTTTCTTTGAATCCTCCATGACAGTGTCCTTTCCACATCCTCTACAAGTTATTATTCATTAATCGTCCTATCTTTTTACGCTGTAAGGTCTGAACTATTGAAAGCGTCATTAAATAAATATAACAACATGCAGTGATAGTTGGTTATAGTCTTTTGTAGAAACTATGTTGTCTTGTACGTGGTTACAACTTTTAAAAATCCGGAAGAGAACAATCGATATCTGACCGCAACGATTGCTTCAGATGTCACAAATTCAACGTAAAATTTCCAGAAATATATTTTTTTCCACCGACAACTGTTTATTAAATTTGTAAACTGTCCAGTAAGTGTTTTACAATTGGTATGTAAATATTTTCTATTCTGTTTAACCCTTTAAAACTCGCACGCAGCATTCCCCACTTCGGAACCTCATTAACTTTTCGATACCCCTGCCAATTATTTCCACCCTCAGCACACGTGTGTTGTGGGCGGTCTAATCAGCCCCTTGCAGGCGCATCTGTGTCCTAAAATTATGCGAGGTGTGCGCAACATTTTCAGGGTCGTATTGGAAAATACGAAGCTCGTCTGAGGGTAAAATTGAGATTCTGATACCAGACAATTCCTCAACCGGTACATCACGAGTTTGGGTTTTAGGTTTGAAAACATTTGTATTCAAATGCGTTTCTACGTATTGGACAGTATTTCACCAGTGAGATTTTGTTCCGTGACGTTCATTGGCAGATTCGATCTGAAACTTCTGCAAGCCAGAATATTTCCGTTTTCCTTTAACGCCTTGAAGCCTACGCTCGTCTAAATAATATTTAAGAATTCAGTTCGTACCGCGAAGAAAACACAAGACTTCACCATTACGAAGATAAACTCGTTGACGCTGTTTAAGGAAATGATCGCTGTTTACAGCGAGAATCACACGAAACTCATTTATACAAAATGAAATTATTCATTATTGAATCAGGTGGTATATATAGTTACCATTGGGCTTTAGAGCATTAATTACACGTTGAAGAGTTTAGAATTGAATAATTTTTTTTAAAAATATTTATTTACATTCTTTTGTTGCGACGTTTTAGAATGTAATTTAAATTATTGTAATGTTTGTCTGTCACTAATGTTTACTCCTAAATGTTGTTAGTATGAACAATTATTTGTCGGTATTTTATGTATTATATAAATCACAACAGACAGGTGTACGTATTGATTGTCCGTAACCTACATAAGAACTTGCACTATCTTACGTAATACGAATACATACAGAATTGAACACACCGGTTCTCCTTTAAAGTAATGACATTGCACATTTTCGTGAACCGTGAGTTGTTTTTTTTCCCAAACATTGAAACCGAATAATTTAGAGTTGGAAGTTAATGTAGAGTAGTGAAAGACTACATTTAACGCAATTGCGTTTTACAGTAAAACATTTCGTTTATATTATTCAAGCTTTAGTGGTCTGGAATCGAACTATAAGCCACACACTTCATTTCATTGTAACTGCATGTTTTGCCCCCCTAATGTGTATTTATTATTATTATTATTTAGTGTTCTGTCTGACGACAGGTCCATATGAACAGGATCCTTCCATCCTTTTCTCGGACTGGGACCTGTTCATACACGTTCTTGGCAGATGATCCAGAAGTGGTTTGCCATTGCCTTCTTCTGTGTGTGAATGGAGTAATTGTTGGGATGCCACGGAGGAAAACTCCGTGTTGCCTAGACCACGGCCCTGCCCAACACAAGTTATAAATTCGAACCCGAGACCCCAGGATTACAAGGCCAGCGTTCTAACCGCTAGACCACCGCGGAATTACAGACCCCCGCCTCAGGGGTGAGAAATTGGGGTCACGTCCTGTGGCATATAGTGCGCACCAAATTATCGAAAATATTTCGAACAAAAGTTTTAAACGTCGTAGATGTAGACGGCATGTTCCTCCAAAACATTGACCATCTACCTGCACGTCCATACAGTGTTACGACCCAGAACACCATCATCGACATTTCTACCGCCTTGAGAACAGAGCGGTTAAATGTGAACACCTAAGAATGTTATACAGGGTGATGCAAAAGTTAAGATACGCTGGTCGTTATCGCAGGCTGAAAAGTTTGCGTCATTGTGGAAGGCTGCCATTTTGAATACTTGAAATAAAATAAATTTTACGTTTGTGCTTCTAGTCATGAGAAGTTGTTACATGCAAAATCATTGAGGGAAAACATCGACTGTTCATATGCTAATTACCTCCACGACTGCCTAGCACAGGGACAACTGATCTTATTTTTACCGAAAGGAAAACTGGATTTTCGAAATTTGTTGTGGGTATTTTTTTTTTTTTGCTTTTCTCTCGTTTTCCTTTTTCCGCAAGCTATTTAAAGCAGAAATGCCCCTCATTCGACATCAGCGATGACAGAGTTGTAAAAGATTTTGTCAGCTCGTTGTGTGACTTGTCCAATGACGTCAGCACAAGATTTGTGTTGCTTCAGTTTTGACGTCTGAACCCTAATCTTGCGGAAGCAATGACGCCCGAGTTCACGAATAAACAATACACCGTAAGATTTCAGATTCTCAAGGCGACGAGTGTGAGAATTAAGATGGCGGACTTCTGGGTTGTAGAACCTCGAAGTCCGACGTTTCAGAGGCGCTTCCTAATGCCATTCCCGGACTGTAGCCCGTTTCAGTATTGAATGAATTTCCGACGTTTCGGATACTTCCTCTAACCGACGTTTCAGACATTTTTGAAATGCAATCCGTACTGATACAGTCGATCGTGTTAGAATATTCCATCGCTCTCAGTCGGCTTGAATGTTACAGCTCAGTTATGGCTGAGCTCAAAGGTCGATTGTTCCAAGGGACCAACTACCCAGACAGCCACCTCCTCCCCCAATTCAAAGCAGCTGCTTGGACTACTTAGGGGTGTACAACCACGTGGCTCTTTCCCACATTGTCAAGGGGGCGCTGATTTTTGTTATTTTACGACGCTGTATCAACTACCATGACTTTGTATGAGAGATGGTAGGATAAATATAATTGTCTGGCTTTTCTAACCCACGTCTTCAGCTGAGCTGCCTCAAAAATCAAATTTATATGCAGTTATAGTGTGTTTGAGTATTGTGGCTACTAGTTGTTGACAAGCGCAATGTTTCTGTGACAGGCTGTGCTCCAGCTATCGTCATGGAGTGGATCTTATAAACTCTGAACTGCTGTCAGTGTGTCAGATACCATCCACTCCTCTCGGCTCAGTGACTGGACCCTAGTTACATGGATACGTGTCGTTCTGATTGTTTACAAACTTTACTTTCACCTCGACGATTGTGTTATAAGGCCGTCAAATTTTTTATTAGAAACGTCACACATTCATCTGTTATTCGCCTTGATGTCCAGTCCATTGCAGACATGTTTTCGTGGTTTTTCTCAGCCTTTTCAGGATAATTCTGGGATATTACCACCTCCTTTCCAATTCATAAAAATGTATCATCTGTCTGAGCTTCTGAGTGCGTCGTAAAATAATCTACAAATAACAACATACATGCATGAATTTTCACCACGTCTAAAAATTCTTGGAATAAATGTAGTACTTCATAATTATACTGTAAAAATTACGCAAGATTTCGAACATATAAGAAATGTCTACATATGACTCAAGGCAAATTGGTCATTTAACCCTTTGAAGCCTACGCTCGTCTAAATAATATTTAAGAATTCAGCCCGTACCGCGAAGAAAACACTTCACTTCACCATTACGAAGATCAGCTGGTTAACCCTTTGAAGCCTAAGCTCGTCTAAATAATATTAAAGAATTCAGTCCGTACCGCGAAGAAAACACAACTCTTCACCATTACAAAGATCAACTGGTTAACCCTATGAATCCGCATCTCGTCTAAATACAAATTCAGACCGTACCGCGAAGAAAACACAGGACTTCACCATTACGAAGATCAGCTGGTTAACGCTGTTTAAGGAAATAATCTCGGTTTACAGCGAGAATCCTACGAAATACAAATACACTTCGTGGACAATATAAAAAGTTAATGAAAACACATGGCATATATATTAACCACTGAGCTTTAGAGACGAGATAAGGCTCCGTCTGTTATTGATGAGACGTCGTGAGTTCAAGGTCGACCGCGGTGGACGGAGGGACTGAGTAAGACAAGCCCCTCGTCGTTTTGACCTTGAAATTGCGCCAGGAACTTTTTTCTTCTTTCGAATACGACGAAGTTGGAGAAGACAAACCAGGTTCATGCTACTTACAGACGATCTATAGTTCATGGGCAATCGAAACTACGTATTACAATTGATAACAACGCTGCAATGGGGCAACATTTCATTATTTTTTGTCCTTTCACAAAGGCATGTGTGATAAGATTAGACAATAAGTCAGCTGAGACACTACGTAGCAGGCTTGTTTTAGAACTTCGATATTCGTAAGTTCACAAAATCCCATCATCCGTTCATATCTTAAGCCAGATTAATCAAATCCACAACCTCTGACCCTCCTTCCTTTAGATACATTTTAATATTATCCTCCCCATCTACGCCAGGGCATTCCACGAGTCTATTCGCTTCAAAGTTTCTGACCGATATTTTGTATCCATCTTCGCCATGCGCGCCACATAACCCAGTTATCTCATTATTTAATTAATCAGTCTAATAATATCTGGTGCAGAGTACACATTATGAAATTTTTTTTCCAGCGGGTATAAATTTTTCCCACGGTAATCTGTTCTCAAATACCACAAATTTATGTTCATGTTTATGCTCCGCGTACTATATACAATTTCCCTCACGTTACGTCACGAATGTTAGACATGGCTACCTCTACGTGAAATGCTATGACGCCGTAGGCAATCAAAAAAGACTTTGGACATGGCCCGGGACCGCCCAGAGTCTAACCACGCCTTCTCTGCTGATATACGGACGTCATAGTAATTAAAGTTCAAGTGGTGTGAAAATAAATATAAAGAAGACCAAAGTGGTTTATTAGATTGTGACTTCTTGAGACTACAAGTCAAAGTTCTCATGTTTGTGATATGGCACATGGTCGTAATAATTAGCATTGTTTGCCTCGTCCCTGGGCGTGTGACTTTTTCATGACGTCACGGATTTCAGTTATTGATTGTTAAATATAATTATCAGTAAACGCACGTAAGAGTACAAGTATTTGCAAACGAGGCTACGTGACGTCTTATTTGTCATGACTCCTCTTTAAAGATAAACTTTCAAAGCCTTTAAGTAGGGCAAAGTTACGAATGTATTGTCCTTATTTGTCATGACTCCTTTTAAAGATAAACTTTCAAAGCCTTGAAGTAGGGCAAAGTTACGAATGTATTGTAACTTAACAATGTTTTCGTACAAAACTGTTGTACCGGTGGGGTAATTACTGAAAATTTGGGAACCCCTCATGAGGGGGTCTTATTGGAGTGTTTTCAACGCCCAGGAAATTTTATATTTTCCAAAACTCGATAACCATTCTTCATTGTAACGCAAGTGTAGATCCCACCTCAGAAGTTCGTTCGTCCGCTACACTGCTATAGCCGATTTTAGGTAACTGAACAGTGCGATTTGAGGCTAGACCCCGGTGGCATAACGTCCATACCAAATTTTGTCCAAGTCCGTCTAGCATTTCTCAAGTTGAAATATGGGCAGGCGTAGTCAGCCCCATGCGTGTTAATTTAAAGCACATCCTTCGAAAGAACACATAATAAGCAGCTGTTTGGTACAAGACGTAATAGAATATGACAGTGATGATTCTTGAACCATTACAGGTAGAATGTGAATCTTTAAAGCATATGTACAGATTTTAATGGGTTTTTAACATGTTTATACATTTTATACCAAACTGGTGACATTTCAGCTGAAATGTTTTGAGCATATTTGGTGGCAGCTTCGGTTATAGCCTGGACCAAATTAAAATGTTGCTCATCACTATGTCTGAATACATTTTCCTTCCAAATCCACACCCAAGACCCAGACATGCCCAGAATGTCCCCGTGTGTTCAAATTGTAACTTAGTGATCTGTAACGTTGTGTCCTGAACCATTCTAACGTACTCGTTGTTACTTATATTGGCAGGACTGAGCGCATGTCAGCACAAGTCATTTGTGTTCCTGAGGAAGGAACTACCAGTTAGGTTAGCCAACATCATGAAGGAGATACGGCTGTTGCCAGACAATTTGTTGCGCATGCCAAGTGTCAACCTTGTCAACGACTGGTATGTGCGCAGTTTTGAGGAGATATTGGAGTATGAGAAGACAGATGCCAGTGACGAAGTGTTGGACAGGTAAAGTGCAATCACAGTTGATACCCTGAGAGGCATTCTTTGCTCATAAACATTTTCAGGAAAAAGGTACAGCATGATTTTTAATATTACTCATACAAATTGGAGTTTAAATTTGTTCTTTGTATATTCAAGAAGCCATGGGATGAGGAGGAGAGGCGAAGCCATGTCCAGGCCAATAAGAAAGAGCCCTTTTTAGGATACCACAAATGGCTGGTCAGAACAGAGAAAAAGTTACCCATTTAAGGGATATTCTGTGGCTTTTGTTTCAGGTTCTGTCAGGGATTGGTAAAGATAAGAAACCGCCACACAGACGTGGTGCAAACAATGGCACAGGGTGTGTTAGAACTGAAGGAGTCTCATAAAATAGACCACCAGGTAGAGAACAGCATCCAGTACTTTCTGGACCGATTCTACATGTCGCGCATCAGCATCCGCATGCTCATCAACCAGCACAGTGAGTTCTTAATTTGTACTTAAACCGTTTATTTAGGTGCGTGTGTGAGATAACGACTAAAATTTTACTGTTTCCGCTCGACCGCCGCTAACTTACTATGCTGACAGACATCATTACAGCTTTCTGCATGTTCCAGGTACGCTTTAATTATGTTCACTTCTGCATCTTGCGATAAGAATACCAGTTTCTGCGATTGGCCTATCATGAAGTGCCAATAAGTAGAATGTATTTTGTTTGGGGATATATTATTCACGTTAATAACTTTGTGATAGCCGTTTATCCTGTAGTTTAATTTAGAAGAATTTAAACTATAATGTTGGAGGTTATGTTTTCCCAAAATACATTCATCATCATCAGCCTTGAGAGTGTTTATAGCAGGAAACAAGCTGATATGTACATTAATTGTAATAATGTGTAATTGCTAATATAATCATAGTCTGTGAAGATGCTGAATGTATTGTCTTCTTGTAACTAACTCCATGGAGCAGAGGGCTAATAGTCATTTTGTTAGTAAATACATTCCCTATATTATAAAACCTCTAGGTTCAACCTTGTAGATCCTGAACTAGAGAAAATATTCATTTACATTAACAAGCATTTATATGTTTTCCATTCTGTATATTTGGACTCTTTACTTCTGTTGGAGAAAAAAAAATCCTGGGTGCAAAATCCATTCATGTTGCTTAAAGTCATGCCAATTGAAGATGATGAGAAATTAACATTACTTCAATGAAGTGAAAATTCAATGAACTTTCCTATATTAATTTCTAGGTCAAAGTCATTGAAGAATCCCAGGCGTGTTGAATGTACAGGAAGCGAGCTACTCCCCTTTCCCATAACAATCCTGAGTGAACTTGGGACTTTTATGGTGTACTTCTACAGAAACAAGTTACCAGAGTGGATTGGATGTGGTAACTAACAAAGATCCATAAATTTTGTATCATACCAGAACTGTCCTGTTGTTTTTCTTTATTTTTTTTTATTTTTTACACAGGTGACTTTTGTTTTGACATAGGTTCCGTCATTTTCCAAAACCACAATCTTTATGTGTTATAAATATTTGGTAAAGGTGTTTAGAATAATTGTAAGTATATAAAAATATTTAGATAAGGAATGTCGATGCAAACTGTGCTTTTATAATACTGGAATGATTTATAACACCCATTATGATGTGACAACTTGTTGATGCTTGCAGCGCTGTTGTTTGGTGGACAGCTAAATGACAGTCGTCATGTGGGCTGCATTGACCCGCAGTGTGACCTGGTAGGTGTCGTGAAGGATGCGTACGAGAATGCAAGGTTTCTATGTGACCAGTACTACCTCGCTTCACCAGACCTCATAGTCAAGGAACACAATGGTCAGTCGCTTGTATAGCGATAGTTTCATTTTGTCAGTGTTTATCTTCTGGGTTGTAACTGAAGATGGAGGTAGCCTGTTCATTGGAATGTTGGTGTCAACCTACAGGTCTACATGGCATTACAACCCAGAAGACCAGCACTGATGTCTTTAGTATCATGGGCACCTCAGACTGAAAGAACATCTTTTGGAGACTAAGACGCAATGGATTTAATTAAACTAGGTTATGAAGATTTTGAGAGACTCGGGGTTTAATTCAATGACGAAGTTGTAAGTGATGTATGAGGTAGCCATTCAAAATATGAAAAATGTGTCAGCTGATGATATGCAATGTGTGTCACAGGCTTGGTGGCGAATGGTGAGCTAGATGGCACACAGGAGTGCCATGACCAGGGTTCAGGTACCGCAGTTTTCACCTCCCTAACCTTGCCAGTATGTTTGCTAGAGTGCTTTCTGATGTATGCATTTTTAATTGCTCTAATCTGTTTGGCAGAGTGTAGAATTTACCTGTGCTACTCATCCATTTTACTTTGTAAAGTTCAGGTAATGTTTATGTGATAGTGTAGAACAGTGGCCCCCAACGCAGTGCCCGCGGGCGCCAAGGCTTTTTTGAATGCCATCGTTGTTACAGAAAGAGGTCATACTGAATAATGAAGGCCGTTCAACCACGAACATCATAAAATCAAAGCGCAGATCTCGACTTACTGACGCCTGTCTTGACGATTTTTTGCGAGCAGCAACATCATCCTACACTCCCAAATTTGAAAAACTGGCCGATGAAATGCAGCGCCAAACATCGCACTAACTTCCCACTTGAGTAATAATAATTGTACTTATAAAACTACGTATTCTTGATTGCACGGTTTCTTGTATCATTAAACGTCGTGTTGTTTTGTGTATTATTTGGTGTCCATATCTTATTTGTCCAGAGAAAAGGAAATTTGGCTTTGTTAATTGGTTGGTGCCCGCCACAATCTCATAACCTCTCAAATGTGCCCGTAGGCACAAAAAGGTTGGGGACCACTGACGTAGAATATCTAACCTTTATTAGATGACCACAGCTGCCATATAGTGTGTGATTTAATGTAGCCCTAACACGAGCACTAATATTACTGCTAAGTTAATCTGTCTTCGTGTTTAATTAACCTTTATCATCCATGCTTCATAGAATATTCCAGCTGGCTGTACATCACAGCGAATGAGCATCGCAGCTGCCTTTATATGCGCATCAGAGTAATATACCACTAAACTGTTAACTCTAGTATTAAAACCTCATTGGCAGCCCTGCAGTATGGAGGTTTATGATAAAGGTTTAAGAATGTCTTCGTAGTCTGTTGGCTGATTTGTGTTTAAATGAAGTTCCAACATTTCAGAAGTTCTCCAGCTGAAAGATTGTGGTTGGAGTACCAGGTGTACTGACTGAGGTGTTTACATTTAAGGCCCTTCAATGACATTTCATGTTCATTATAAAAAACCTCTATTTTTCTATCACATTCTTAAATTCTTAACACCTCATCATTCAGAACTGTTGTCACTTCTCTCTCAGTGCCTTAGAGCCATTAAATTCACACAGATTAAACAAATCGAGGAAAGAAATAACTGACTCATTCCATGTCAATATGGACTGAAAAGAGTATTCATTCCAGATATATTTTGGGGGGAAATTCAAGTGATACTCTGACTCTGCTGGCAAGCCTGTTGCTCACAGACCCATCATAGGGATGTTTTGTATGATCATGTTATTCTTGGATAACTGGATTCATTTGAAAACACTGTAGAAGACCAAGTGACTATAAATTAATAAAATAGCGTAATGAAATAGTTGACACACATGGAGGAGAAATAATTTATCAAAGGGTTCGAAAGAAAAGAGACCTTCTTATCACAAGACTGCTGAAATACCAATGGATATTGTTGACAACTGATGGTTAATGAGAGAAATTCACCGTTTGCCCATTACCGAAGTTAGAACTCTTTCTTCAAGCATAGCATTTGTCTCTGCCTTCCATTTATAATGCAGCTTCGTACAGCTGATAGTGTCATTAATGAACATAATTAATCAGTTTTGTTGACTGTTCTGTTCTCAACAGAGCTCGAACATGGTGTGCCAATCAAGATAGTGTATGTCCCCTCACACCTCTACCACATGCTGTTTGAGCTGTTCAAAAATTCAATGCGGGCTGTCATTGAGCACCACGGCTCGAATGCGGAGCACCATCCTCCAATAGAGGTCACCGTCGTAAGAGGCAGAGAGGACATCTGTGTCAAGGTACCAATAACACTTCCTGTGTGTCGTGACCCCCGACATTTCCATAATTTGTGGGATGTACGTATATATGTGTTAATATTCACTCTAGCAACCCTCACCCAGGCTAAGATCTTAAAAAAAAATAATTTTAATTCTTGGCCTTTGTACTGAAATATATACTATTCTTGTTACAGATGTCAGATTTAGGTGGGGGCATTCCCCGCAGTCAGACAGATCTGCTCTTCAACTACATGTACTCCACTGCACCGCAGCCTCCCAAATCCGATGCCCACACTGTACCACTGGCCGGTAGGTACCCAGTCTCCTATCATTTCATTGGAACAGTTTTAGTGCTGGTAAAGCAAGCAAATATTCCATTTTCCTACCTTTCAATTAAATCTCTTTAGCCATCATCATCATCTGTAGCCATTTGCATCTGATGGATTTATATTAGCATGTGATCTATGATTAATGATCATCCCATCTCATTTAGTGCTACATAATCTGTACACTTGAAACAGTACCAGTCATGAAGTGGCAAGACTGTTTTCTGTGTTACAGGATATGGGTATGGCCTCCCCATCGCTCGTCTCTACGCTCGCTATTTCCATGGCGACCTCATCTTGCTGTCATGTGAAGGCTATGGGACAGACACCATCATCTACATGAAGGTATGGTGTCATGACACCTGTTCCCTGTCATTTCATATTCCTTGTTACCAGGGCTGAAAGTGGGAATACACATGGGTGGACACCTGTTGGCATTGTCCGCAGAAACTGTTATAAGTGCATGCAGATATTGTGGATAGTGCTGAAAAAGATGATAATGACCGTCAACATTTCTTGATTTCAGTAGTTGGCAGTCCTTAGTTAATTTTATATCATGTTCCCAGATAGGTCATATAAGATGATACTATTCAGTACGACTGATGCATATCTGTGATAGTGTCTGGCGGCTCCGAAATTATTTCGTATTGCGCGTTGCAGGCCCTGTCAAATGAAGCCAACGAACTGCTACCGATTTTCAACAAGACGTCCACCAAGCACTATCGTGCAACAGTTTCAACAGGTGACTGGAGTAACGCGAATTCTTCTATGGGAATCCGCCACATGACTACCACTAAGCCTCGCAGACAGACTAGGAAGCAGAATGAAACCATGCATGCACAGTGCTAACCCCCAGTGCCATTAGCTAATTTTGGACCTAGTTTTGTGTCGCTCAGGACTTCGCTTTACACAACAAGACTGCATTGAATAGTCTTGAGAACGTGAAGCATGTCTATGATGAACATGTAGCGCAGGCATACATAATTATGTTAGTGCCACTAATACATTTCAGTAACTGATTTCAATTATTGTTTTCCCTCTCATTTTGTCTAGAATTTTCACTTATTTTCAGAGAAAATATGCCACGTGATGGCTTTCAAAATGGCTATAATGCTTAATTTCATTCTTTACAGCTACAGAGTATTTTATTCGTGAAATGTTCGAGTGACATCTCCAAGTGGAATTTGTGATGCTGTTAACGTGAACGTGGCACTACAATTTTGAACTGTAGGATCATATTTGTGAGCGACGACTCTCACAAGCTTCAGTCACAGCACCACGACAACATGTAACACTATAATTTTACACTGCCTGTACTACATGTAATGAAAACTGGGCCCATATCTCCTTCATGTTGTTGGCACTGGAGGTAGACTTTGTACAGATATTTAGTCAAGAATATTTTTTGTTTTCACACTCTCCTTATGTTGACCCTCCAGCAAAAGCCCTGCTGTAATATTCAATACGTTATTTCAGTTTTAATGACTTCACAATTACTACTCATTAATAATCGACTAGCTATAAGAAAGTGCTAATGGCCTATTTCAAAAATTAAAAAAGCTATAGAAACTGCTGTGGACATATCAATACCATCGCACATTCCATTTTGAGAACATTGTACCTCATGTTACAATGTCTACACTGGACTCAGAAGTTCTTGTCCATCTTTCTTTTAATGCTGTACAAGTGCGTGAGGTGTAGTTGGGTTTAAGATAGAATAACATGCACCACGTTTGTTTGGTTCCGTTTTATTATTACATTACTGCGGCTACGAGCAAACCTGGACGTCACGACTAAGGACTGTCACTGTTCAGTTACAGGCAGCGAGAAATGTTACGAATATTAGCACGATTTTTGTCAGCCTGCCCTTTATATTTCCTCATGGCTTAGAAATAAACTGAGAAACATCACACGTATTGAGGTCAGTCTTCCTGTAACACAGCTGGAGGGTTGATGGATGGGTAGCGGAGATTTGCACGGTCAGATTCATTTACCAGGAGGACGACGATCCGTGAATCCCTGAAGTTTCAGGGATCAAATATGCAGATGATCATGTTGTATGGTAGCATAAATCTCATGAATTGTATATAATTAAGTCCATCAAGATTCATTATTCACAGGTATGAGGTTTTCAGGTCACAAAAAAGTCTGTGGGCTGAGCAAGAAAAGGAATTTTATGTTTCCTTTTATCATCTCAAATAATATTACCCTAGAAAAAAGAGTATCTATGTTGAGTTAGAAGATGCAGAGACTTTGCCAAGTACTGTATCAAAAGAGGCCTGAATTCTGAACGTCTTTTTGAACAGTCTGTCTGACACGAAGGGTTCCAAGCATGTTATTATTATGATTTATTTACTGCAATTTGGTCTGCACCCGGTGGCAGTGGTTATGAAATAACCTTTTCCGTATTATTTTCATTATTAAATTATTGCATGGAATACTTACTCCTCTCATACATTCTAAAAGCTAAGCCATTTCTACCTCTTTAACTTGTTTTCAGCCACTTGTGAACTCTGTCCTATTAAAAAAAAAAACTTTTTCAGTTTATCATGTAGTCTTTGTGCTCAAACTGAATTTTTGTGAAATTTCTCAGAAACTATGTGACATTTCAGGTTTTCATACTGGTGTAGATTTGGACTATTGAATGAGACAGCGAGAGTAATTTTCACATACATTTTTAAACACAGATTATTCACAGCAGTTGATCAGGATTTCTCAGTGAGATATCACATTGATATTATGAAAATTGTTTGTATGTATTTAACATCCCTTACACAAATTTGAGATTTATTGTATTCATTTCAAACAAAATGTTACACAAAATAATGATTATGCAATCAACAGAACTTTTGCACATTGTAGGAGGTCTCCCCCCCCTCCCCAATAACTGCTGTTATGTAGGATTTGAGGTTTTCACAGCGGTGAGTCCGAAGATTGACGTCTTCTGGGTTGTTGCGCCGTGCAGCGATCGCCGTGATGACGCAGACAGTATGACCTCTGAAACTGTGGAAATACAGCAGACTACATGGCGTAACAACCCAGAAGACAGCAATCTTCAACTGCTGTTATGTTTTGACTTTGAAACCTCATACTAAAGTCAAACTTTAATGTGAGATTTGAAGTTCTTAGGGTGAAGATGTTGATGTTGGTATTCTGGATTGTAATGTTGTGTGGACTTACAGATATATACCAGTGTTTCAGAGACTGTTAAATTTTACACGAAGCCAAAGATAGATAAATTAACTTTGTCCGAGCCTTGTTTAAAAAACCTAAAACCATCAGATATTTTGTAAATCTACTCTGTTTCATTGAACTTGTTATTTTATATGTTGTATATTACGTGGTATGTTATATCATCACATTACAGGCATGTGTATATTGTCTTACGCCGCCATCAGTGCTGTTATTGTTTTCAAGCATACGTTAACATGTTTTTTCATTCTTATTTCATAATAAATTTTATGGTCTGTTTGTCGCATGTACCATTCATTAGCCGTTGTCAGTGACAGTCATCAGCGACATTCACATCTACAGAAACTTGGTTACAAAGATGGCAGTATTGGTGGGGCTACACATGAAATGGTTATGTGGAGAATTTACCATTTCATGATTTTATCGTAAAATGATGTGGTCTGCAACATATCAGATTTCTGTCACTTCATTTCCTGGTATATTGGCCATTAAGGAATAATGGCAAGATGGGAAGTTCATTGTGAGATTTGTTATTTATTTGCCAGGAGCTTTCTGAAAACTGTATTGGCAACTGGCTTTGCGTATGTTCATCCTGTCACTCAAGATATATTCTTCAGCCGTGACTGGGTGAGTGAACTAGGTCAACAGAAGTACATATTTCTAGATTCGGTAGTATGGCACGGGAATGTTATACCACTGAACTGATGTATAATAATAATTAGGTAGTTTTATATATTTTTTATTATTTGTTTATGTATTTTATTGATAGAAATGTTTTGTTCGACACTGTACATTATGGAACATATATATGTATTTGGAACACATACACACATTTCTTATTACAAAATTTTAGCAGTACTTTATACGTAGTATAACATATTAAATTCTTGTCCATCTGTTGGGGTTTCGTGCCTGCTTATGAAGTGCATTTTGGCTGCATAGTAAACACATGACGGCGATTATGATTACACCAACATAATACTCCATTTGCCTGGCGTTGATGCTTTATATTTAATTTCATCTGCTCCTAATACCTTGATGGTCTCATATCCATTCTGTAAATATTTAAAGATCTCTAAAGCAATGTAACACTGCAACACATGGAATATATGTTCCTATGTAATCACTTATAATGTTCATAGAGTCAGTGATGATATACCCACATAGGAATGCAACAAAGAGGACAGACTAATAATACCACTTAACTTCTTGCTGAGCCCTATACACAAAATAATATTCACTGCCAAAATTAATCAAATATTGTCTTCCAAAAATCAAATCAGTTCCGATGTCTGTGTGCACATTGTTTGACTAGTATTAAGACTTCAATGACATTATTTCATTTCATCGGGCAGTATGACAGCAATAATTTATTTTATAACCTAATGACTTAACTCTGTGGTATTTGTTGGTACATTTCTGAATGAAAGGTTATGGGAAGGGAAATTATTTTAAAATAGCATTTTAGCAAGTTTGTCCTGTTTGGCCAAGGAACGATGCATTCCTTTACTTGACTAAATAAGAAATATAAAGATTTTTCCAACATATATATATGTGGTCAGAAAACAGTGATTTAAAAGCAAGTATATGATTCTACTTCAATCTGTACATGACACAGCAATCTTTGTTTCAGCATGTAGAATATTTTTGGGTACCTGTAAAAAAATTTCTTCTGTACCTTGATAGAAATAAACAGTTAACACTTTTGTGTGTTAGAGAGTCAGTGACATGAAACCAGAATAATAGCCCTTGTTTTGTGTTTTGAAGACCACCTATTAGTTTCATCATGTCCGTCTGCAACTAACAGAATCGTGATTACTACAAAAAGAAATTGCAAACAAGTTCTGACATACAAGGCATAAGCATAATCTCCATCAGGTAAACGCTAACCTCACTAGTTATGAGAAAGATACTATGCTGGGATAAAATTATTCATTACTCTTCCAAATAGCATTAAAAGTGTATCTCATTATATAAAAGTAAGCCAGCAATTAGAGATTATCTTTTATCTCATTCCTACTCTATAGTGGAAATTACTAAGTACTGTAAATATTTATGTAAATAAATACAAAAGTGTGCTATTTGGTAATTAGTCTACCAAGTGTTAACATTAATGTTCCACATCCTTGACTTTTAATATGAAAGATCAGTGGAATGTAAAATTTTAATTCCAGTATTAAAATTAGTATGGTATACATGTATAAAATGTTGTGTAGATATTTAAATTTCAGGATCTGCTTTACTCACGTGTGACTGTTATATATATATATTTTATTCCTTTGGTAGGTGCTGAGAAAAGTTACTGCGTAATTCATTGCTACTGTACGAGAATTTGCAACTTTCATTGACACTGGTTTGTTCCATGATCCACTACATTTTAGGATCTCGCAAGGTGTTCACCCGGAGACAAAAATGTCTTAAATGAAGGTTATATGATCCATAAATTACTCATAATACATCTTATGTAAAATTCGGTAATGATAAAATCATTGGTTTAGGAATAATACCTAATCATCTGCTCGATTTATAATTAATTGAATACACCTACAGACAGACTTCGTGTGTGGACAAAACACGATTCTAATGTCAAGATCAAATTCATTACAGGTTAACAAAACCAAATTAAAAAACCTACCTGCAAATTGCATTTTTAATTTTAGAATCTGCAGTAGATACTGTTTTATGTGCATTTCACATATTAAAATATAAACATAAAAATGCAATATATGTTGAAACATGTCTTTAGTATGTAAATTTACGATCACACGTACGTTCATACAAAAAGTGAGGGCATATCCGTGTAACCTAAAATTTAATTTACTATATACGTTTTATTAAGGGGTACAAACTACTCAAATTTCATTAAAAGAAAACGATTCCATCTGGAGAAGATCAATTACAGACGAACAGGGGGGAACTAATAGGTGCTTATGCGTTGTTATGAAATAAATATAAAAACGTCAAAGCCAATTATAATGCCAACATCAGAAAATATAACCATACACTTGCAACACCAATGGTTTCCAAAATCAAGTTTTGTAGTCGATGTAACAACGACCTCAATTTTGGGCATGCACCGTTCCTTGTTTCACCCGCTCGCCACGTTGAGGCACAGGATATGAGCGGGGCCTGCAACATAACAAAACAAACAGGAAACCCTCTTTAAGAACGGCAACAAACACAAACTGGAGGCTAGAAACTTTACACAATGGAAACTTACCTTTGGTGCTGTTATTCTTGATGGCTTCTTTTCTTTTTTCAGATCTGTGTTTCAATGAGCAAATTCTGTACTCTGTATGTTCGATCATGGAAGGCGTGTAATTGAGAATAATTTTAACAGATACAACTCAATGAAATTTAAAATATCCAGAATTATAAGCAGTCCATTGTGAACAACAGAAATACAGATGGCTCAAGGAGATTATCCACTACGGAGTATTCTTAGCAGACTGAGAAATAATCGACGGTTTACCCTGATGAATAATTACGCTGGATTGAAACCGAAAATTAAATGAGAATATACAAGATCTTCTTGCCCTAAAAAATTTAAATTTCTTTGGCTGAAAACCAATATCATACATCATCTCGAAACGATGATCCATTGAATTCGGAAAAAAACGCCTCAAAAACATTATCCAATTAACGATGTTCCCCTTACATGCCATGAATGTTTATGCAAATAATTCGTTACTGTAATGAGTCTACTGTAAATTAATTTTCAAACACTGCCGCGTCAGTCAAAATTACTGTTTACGTGAAATCCTAATTCCGCGATATTTACCAACACTTTACATGTGAAATGTATATGATTAAAATTTCTTGAT